>JAOTAZ010000218.1:2053270-2064258 GCA_025629785.1 Erythroxylum oxycarpum | reverse complement strand
GTTAAAATCAAATGTGCTTTTATTTTTATGTTGTCAAACAGCCTACTGTATGAAATTCTTTCAAAAAAAATCTTTTTTAAATGACAGTCAACTAGCTTCTTAGAAAAGTTCTTTTTAGAAAAAATCTAGAGTTTGCCTCAGTGCCTAAGATGTAGGATGAGTATGCTCTACACTCACCTCCTATGAGGATCTTGTGTATCAGAAAGTCTATCATAGTCTGAAAAATTATTAACATAAGTCCAACCAAACTTAGGCTAAACTTCAAATCTGACTCAAATAACTTATTTGAAGAATAGAACTTTGAATCATCATGTTTACAATGTTGGTAGGGGAAAAAAGAAAGCTATTTACTTTTGAAAGGAAAAAAAAAATCTGTCAATGAATCAGGAAGGGGTATCAAAATCTAAATTGTTAACAAAAGAGACAGATATAACAAATTAGTGAATCCAAAAGAAAAGCAGGCCTGTGATACCTTTAAAGTCAGGCTCAGTGCATGTAATTAAAACAATTCGAGTCTAGATATAGAATACACAACTGATGTTTATGGCTGTGAAAATGGAGCCAGGTGCTCTCTAATGGTGGCCAAAAGACCATAGGAACTGCCCATATACGCAATACACACTACAAAATTTAAGAGATTTCAATTTAATCCACCCTTCATTGAATGTTAATAACACCAGAAAGGAGACATTTCGCTGGTTAGAACAAACTCTGAGCTCACGAAAACAAAGTTTTTAGGCTTTTTCCTAGTTAAAATTCACTAGAAATACACGAAGTTTTATGGCTGTGAAGATGGAGCTATGTGAGCCCTTACTCCCCATATACACTTGAAGAGATTTCAATTTAATCCACACTTCATTGAATGTTAGTTAACAACACCAGAAAGGAGACAGTTCGCTGGTGGATGAAGAGCAACGGCTCCGCTTAGAGGACTCGAGTATCTCTTCAACACAGTCTGAAGTTTATTTTGTGCAGCTTTTGAATGGTAGAAAGCCATAAGTCCAGCACAGTCTCTGCAACCAAAACACGAGTCAAAACAATTTCCTAGGAATCAGGAGGAGAAAAAGAAGACAAAGAACGCTCACTTCAGCTGTGACCCTGAATAACCAGTGTGATGCTCAAGTGTATCTGTCCACAGAGGTGTCTTGCTCAGAATGCATCTAGCTGCATAAACTGCTGAGGCAGCCACCATTGGAGGGCAGAACGTTATAGTTTCGAATGCATCACACCCAACTCAGCAAGAAAGTACACCGTATTCTCAAACTACACAAATCACAAAGCCATCCTTAAGTTACTGTTGGAATAATCAAGAAGCTAGCAACTATTCATAATATGAGCACACTCACTTTCACATCAGGAATCGAAGCCTTTATGAAACGAGCAAGGAACACATAGTGTGTAGGCACTGTAAGTGTCCATTCCAGCTTTCCCAGTATAGTTTTCTCCATAATAAGTATCTGCTCATAAGAATAAGCTCTATCTGAAATACACACTAGATCATTAACCTGCATTGATTTGGATTAGATAAATGTGGGAAACATTGTTTCAGAAGGCTGTTACAATATGATTATCTACCTCAGGTGCCAGATTTCTTCATATTTGGAGGCTATTAGTGTGTCACTCATGCCTAGCAACTGAAGTTCTCTTCTTGGAACAGTAGTCTGTGAAAGGAATCTATCGATTATATTGACAGTGAGATAAAGTTTCTTGTGATAGCTCAAACTTTTGGTGTACATCTATCAACCAATCCACCAGAATTGCTCTCATCTTCTCGTTGATCTCAGGTTGAGAGCTCATATAATCTCGAGGTCTACTCTCATTCTGCATCCCAAATTTGACAGTGTCAAGGCACAGCAAAAAACTCTAACCGGCTTAGCAGAACAGGAAAGAAAACTTACTTCAACAAGCTTATATTGTAAATGTCGTCCACGTATTCTACCCCAGCAAGATCATTCTTGGCGTCTGCAGCATCAATGTCGATGATCTCCTTCTTTAGTTTGTTTCCCAGACGACAGGCGGCCTAAATTAACATAAGATTAAGGTAAAAAGTTGATAAATTATAAGCCATTCGAAGCAAGCAGTAATAGCTTTGAAACTTCACCTTGCTTCTAGCAGTAAGGACTGAAGAAAGAGTGTGCTTTCCTTCTTGTCGATGCTTCTCCTTCCTTTTTCTTCTTCTCATGCCTTTCTTGCTTAACAGAATCAGGACTTATCTGGATTAGTTCTTCAGGCTTTGGCTTGACGGTGACTTTCTTGTTCTTGTTTGCCTTTGCAACTAGGGCTTTTTACGCACTTCAGCTCCATCGACATTGGCACAAACTTGTTTCTGCATTTCAACCAACGAACAAAGTCCAAACTCAGGTACAAACAGACACAAACTAATCGGATTGTTCGATTCATGGACGTCCAGAAGAACTAGAGAAGTCATGGAAAGTGAGTGAATCATCAACCTTGTCGTTCTCTGCTACAACGCAGCCTCAGCAATGGCCAACAATTGTGCACGGAAACTCCAAAAATAAGAGAATTCAGTAAAAGGAAAAACATTAAATCTCTCAAACTTATATAACAAGCTTCCAATCTTGATTTGAGAGAGAAGAGGGATGAGGGAAACCTTGTTAGGGGTCTAGATATCTGAGCCTGATCTTTTTTAGCCCTCCAACTGGTACAAGATTACCAAATATCACCAAGGGCACGAGGGCTTCTTGAAGAATAATTAAAACGAAATTATTGATTAATCTCGTGAAGATTCAATACAATTAGACTAACTATATAATTGTAACATGTTAGATTCAAGAATTGGATGGATAAATATTTGAAAACTGAAGAACAATTGAGTTCATTATTGTTTTTTGTGAAGTAGAATAATAAAGATGCAAAAGATTGACTATTATTATTCCAAACCTTGACAAAACTACATGTTAGATTAGAAGTTGTAACTGAATAGGAGATCATGGTTCTATCCTTTAATAGTAGGATCAAGCCAAACCAACTACTAGTAGTGCACATCATGTTCCTAAATTGTAGCAACTACTACGTATAATCATTCTATAAATTAGGCTCTGTATCAATGAAACAAAATGAATGGAAATACAATTTCTGATCAATTGTGTTTTACAACCTTTTTATGCTTAATACTACATACAGTTCTCAATGGGACGATTGTATTTAAAGTTGAATAATAATAGGACCTCCTATGCACTACAAAACATAGATCAAGCCTACCAATCATAACAAACCCATAAACACAAGTCCAATAACATATGAGAGAAATACTAAGCCCACTTATAAAAGTAATATGCTCTAATTATCTTGTGTTCAGTAGAGCATTTGTTATATTTAGCCCAAAATGGTGGTTACTTTTATAATTGAACTTCGTACTTCTTTCATACGTGTCATTGGACTTGTGTTCATGGGCTTGCTATAATGGGTAGACTTGACTTATGTTTTTACAGTGCACAAGAGTCCCTACTACTAGCTAACCTTAAATACAATCGCTCCATTGAGAACTGTATGTATTTTTATTAGGGTTTGGAATAACAGTAGTTAATCATTTGCACCTTTGTCACTCTGTTTCACAGAAAATAACAATTGACTCAATTGTTCCTCGATTTTTAGGTATTTATCCATCCAATTCTTGAATCTAGCATGTTGCAATCATAGGATTGCTCTAATTGTATTGATTAATAACTACATTAATCAATAATTTCGTTTAAATTATTTTTTTCGCTTGTTCCCTCCACAGCCGCCACATTTTTCTTCTGTTGTTTATTATTAAGTCCTACAACTGTGTCTCCTGAAGGAAACAAATTATCAAACACATTCGGTACATATTATCCATTAAACACCTACAAAAACAAGAACTTAATGATAAGAAAAGACAACAACTTGTTCTTGCTCATCATCGATTTTCCACCCAAAACAAACAATATGGAAAGAAAAAGCTATCAAAAGCAAAACGAAAAAAGAGATCCAAAGAAGAAAAAAGAAAAGATCTTTGACAATCATTTGTAAGAAACAAAAGAAATAACCCATTCTACACCAAATACCTATATACTCGTCCAAGGAATGAAATGCCAATAAAGAAAATAAAACCCTTTAACCACAAGGAACCAAAACCCAGAAAAGATCAAAAGAAAACCCCACAACCCAACTCAGAGATAGAGAGACAAGACAGGTTAAGGTTACCTGTGGCTTGTTGTGGAACAACAGGTCTGGAAGCCATTTTTTCCCTCTAATCACTGAAATGAACTCCCAAGTCGAATCTCTTAAAAACACCAAACGTCAATAACCAAATCTCAGATTCTCCTTTTCTCTTTCTCTCGGTAACTTCTCTTTGACCGTCGAAAAGACAGAGAGGTGAATGTTGGAGATGGGTCCCTCTCACATGGAGGGACTCATCATTCCAAAATTGCGGCTGCAACATTTGTTGAAGCAGATGATGTGTAGCCGTTGTGGAAAGACATGGAAGCCGCCTGCACCATTTTGTTGAAAAGAAGAACTTCAACAATTGTGGCTCAACAACTACGGCAGACGGCTGCAAGCACGCGGTAGAGTGCCTATATAAGGCACTCTTTACTTTAGAAACAAAATATAGAAATCAGAGAGAAAAACCAAAGCATTGGTTATGCTCTGAAGTGAGAAAAATTTTCCTAAAAAGTTAGTGAGTGACAAAATAGTGAACTTAGTATTTGTAGGTTGTGAAACACCTTGTGAGCCACTAATTTGGTTTTATCTCTATATACCTACTATTTGTAATAGTGGAAGAAATATTCTGAGTTTTGTCCGTGGACGTAGCCCAAAGTTAAGGGTGAACCACGTTAAATATTCTGTGTCCATTTTGCTCATTTTATTTTTCCTTTTCATAAAATACACCCGCTGCGCCCAACAACTATAACATAGAAGCTCAAACCAATTTTATGATTTCATAAATTACTAATATATCAGACTTACTTTGAGATTGGGAGTTAAAACTGGAAGTTGAACACCTTCAAAATCTCTAATTGCTTCTATGACATCTTTTGCATCTATAACATGAGATGAGACTGTAAAATGTTCAATAACATAATTAATCCACCTTCTGAAAGATAATATGACACTATCAACTTGAAAATGTTAGTATATCAAACAAATGAACAATATAATAGATATCCATAACAAATCCAACAGCAGTAAGATATCCTTATAAGATTTTTGCAAAAATCAAGAAACAACGATACTTTTTCTTCTACCCAAATTTTAGAAACATGCACAAGGCATACGGAACAAGTTCAGAACAAATGTTTGCTACATGGAAAAAGCCAATACACATATTGATGAACTAGGAAAAAGTGCAAACAACCAAAGATAAGAATTCCAGAAAAAGTTAGCTAAGAGTAAAAACTAACTTTACATTAACTGTGACTAAAAATAGATGACAACCAATAAATAGTCTTCAGTTATAACAATCACTTTGAAAAATTCTTCTTCTATGCTGACTCCAAAACATAGCCTCCCTTGTATCACTTTCCAAAGGACAAGAAAATATTTTAGGTTTATGATCGGTGTAATTTCACATTTTAAATTCATCATCGCCAATTAAAATCATTGTAAAGAATGCAACTTTACAAATAATGTCACTATGTATTTTTGGAAGAGCATAATTGAACATGCCATCTCGTAGGATTTTACATATTTGAAAAATAAAACAAAAGAAAGGTAACAAAAGCACTAGTGTTTGAACAACAATCCTGTAGTTCCATATTTTCTATTTAAAAGATATGGCTATAGTGCTTCAAGCTCACAGAAACTAGACCACTGCCTCAAGCTTCCCATATAAGAGATGAAGTTAGAAACTCATTATCTCTATTGGAATTTCAATGTTATCTGAATTAGATGATTCTACTTTATATCACAAGCTTGTAACCATTTTACAAGCTAAATAAATCTTTGAAATTTTCGTTTCAACTCCAAATAAGATTTTCCATACTTCTAATGTTGACATATGAAATCCCCTACCCCCTTTACTACAAATTTGATTTGAACATATCATCTTCATTGCCACTATAACATCCTAAATACTAACCTAGCAACAAACTCTGCATCCCAAACCCTACATCACTTTGCTTCAGTCAAATTCTTACTAATCAAAATAGAGCCAATACCCTGAATCATCACAACATAATCCTAAGAAGAACAACGTCCACAATAGCTTTATGCTCAGTTAGAAAGCATGGTATATAACTTCATAACATAAGAGCATGTTCACAAAAGCCAAAGAGCCCATTCGCATTTGTGATATTTGTTATTTAGATGAATATTTTTGTGAATTTAAAAAATACTATTATAAATTAACGAGACCTGAACAAGAAATGTATATCCAAATTTTCATTCAAAAATTACCTTATCCCATTAACCAAAAAGTAGAAGAACAATTTCAAGAAAAAATAGTAAAAATAAAATTTTGAATTTTATTTCTCTTGTCAAAGATACAGAAATCTACAAACAAGTGCTTACTTGGAAGCTTTTGAAGAAGCAGTAAATAGAGGACTACCCTTCTCATTCCCAGGAAACGTCCCCAGAAAATTGCTTGAAACTGTCGTACATCCTGACGGAAACACAGTGTGGTTCTTGGAGACCTTGCAAAAAGCTTTCATGGGTAACATTCGATCAACCCAACAGGAGCCTAGATTGTTGTAGCAGAACAAAACGATACGAGAGAATGACCGCTAATTGATATGGAAAAAAGATGCATCAGGTATGACAAATTCGAGGAAAAAAAGGAACGAATTAAGCTTAAAATAAGAATAGTGATTTGGATTCACAGCACTTGGCGAAATCGCAGGGGAGCATTGAGAAACTTGCTCTTTCCTGTTGTTTGTAGATTTGTTTGAACTCCGAACTGAGAATATTCTTGCTCTTTCTTGTGTGAGAGGAAAGGGCAAGAATAAGACTCCACAACTTGGCAAAATCACAGGGGAGCATCTCAAGAAGAGAGCCCTGAGCCAAAGACAAAGAGCGTCAGTAAGAGTCGTCGAGAGAAAGGTGTGCTGCTGTCGGGGACGAATCAAGAAATTATTTTAAGCGGGGGTAAAATATTTAACGTACTCATATTACTGCAAAATACAAATATTTGTATATTTGATAAACAAAAATTACATCATTGTATTGAACTTCTTATATATAACCTATTATAATCGTTTTCTACTGATTGGGTCGGCTGTGCTAGGCTCAAGATATTCAATCTCTGCATCCACGGCCCATTCACGGGAGTTAGTCTCCCATGCAAATGCAAATGTCTACGTAGAGACCTAAACCTAGCGTCTACTCCATATATAAGATACTATTCTACCATGATACAGGTACGAGATTGCAACCCCAGCTTCTTCCTTATTCTCAGCAATCGAAACTCTCAAAATATACTAACTTGAGCGTCGGAGGGGCCTTCCGGGAACCAACCCCCGGTGAGCCATTACTTGTTTTGCAGGTATTCATCAGCCCAAGCCACATAGAATCATGGATCAAAATAATGATGTTTCGCTTCAGCAAAATCTGACTGAACCAGTTGACGCCTACCGTGAGGCCCAACATCAGGGCACCGCGTCCAGAAACACACAGGTCAGTCATGCGGCAGCAGCCAATCCTGATATAGCCGCCGTCACGGCTCTTGCGATGCAACGGATGGGTTTGTAGCAACCCGTCGCTCACCCGCCACCGCATCATGATTGCCGCACTCCGTCGTCACATCCGAATGATCAACTGCAGCTTCACCACCAAACACAGCTGGCACAACAGCCAGTCCCAACTAGGCATATTGGTGTGACGGTCGATCGCCACTCTGTTAAAGCCGTAGAAAAAATCGGGGATGATCGAGTTGAGTACGGGATAAATACGATCGCGGTAATGCTGATCGAGACAATAATGGTAGAAGCGGCCAACTTGATAGTTGGCGAAGGACTTGGAGGCACAATAATACTGACGCAGGCGAAAGGCAAAATAGAAATACGGTCGACCGACATAACACGAAGTTACGACCCAGAACAAGGGATGATGGAAATGTCAAACGACGAAGTGACCGACCGGTTGGAGTCATCAACATGATTCTTGAGGACAATGCGGCAAGATGGTCGACTGCAAAAGGAAGAAAGAGGTACGACAGGTAGGTCAATGAAGACCCGCTCGCCAAGAAACAAAAGCAGCGCAATAGAATAATACCGTTCAATGAATCCGATCTCGACGGTGTTAGCTATCCCCATGATGATGCGCTGGTGGTCAGTCTAAACATAAATGGAAGTGAGGTAAAACGAGTAATGATCGACACGGGTATCTCAGTCAATCTATTGTATTACGATGCCTTTAAGCGGATGAAGATACCGGAGGATCGACTACTACCCATAGAGGGACCCATCAAAGGGGTAACTGGAACATCAGTTTACCCATTCGCCTGAATCTTTTTGAAAGTGAAGTTTGGACAAAAGCCTTGGTAGAAAGGAATGTTGATTTCCTAGTCGTAAAGTTTGTAGGGGCATACAATGCAATACTCAGACGAGCCACACAAAACGCCCTCAGAGCCGTTGTTTCCCCTTACTATCAAGCGATGAAGTTCCCAACGTCTCATAGAATCGGTGTGGTCAGGGGTCAACAGAGAATCGCTAGGGAATGTTACTTGGCGGAAAAAAGAACACTAAACGAAGCGGTGGTCCTGACAAGCTCCCTCGACGTGAGAACTGATGAAGAAATAGAGAAGATGAACCCTGTGGAAGAAACTCAGCAGGTTGTATTGGATGAAACAGACCAATCCAAATTCACCAACCTAGGCTCCGGACTCGAGAAGGACTTGGTCAAAGACATCACAGATTACTTAATAGCAAACAGATCGGTCTTCGCTTGGGTGTCGAGTGATATGCTTGGAATTTTTCGATCGATTGCATCGCATTCTCTGGGTATCCGAAAAGGTTGCAAGCCGGTTAGACAGAAGAGGCGATGGCACAGCAAGGAAAGACAGGAGGTAATCAAGAATGAGATAGAGAGACTACTCGATGCTGGGTTCATTTGGGAGGTCAAGTATCCTGAATGGCTGGCGAACGTTGTGCTTGTGAAGAAGAAAAACGGAAAGTGGAGGATGTGCATCGACTTCGCCGATTTAAATAAAGCATGCCCGAAGGACAGTTTCTCATTGCCAAAGATCAATCAACTAGTAGATTCTACATCGGGTCATGAGTTACTCAGCTTTCTGGATGCCTTTTCGGGTTATCACCAAATCAAAATGAGTCCCGAAGATGAAGAAAAGACAGCCTTCATAACTGAGGGCACGTACTGTTACCAAGTGATGCCGTTCGGTTTAAAGAACGCAGGAGTCACTTACCAGCGGCTCGTCATGAAAATCTTTAAAACGCATATTGGTCGTTCGGTTGAAGCCTATATGGATGATATGGTGGTCAAAAGTAAGACAGCCGTGGAGCATGTGGAAAATCTTAAGGATGTCTTTCAGACCCTTAATAAATTTCAGATGAAGTTGAACCCAGAAAAATGCGTTTTTGGTGTGGCATCTGGTAAATTCTTGGGATTCATGATTACTCAGCGAGGGATTGAAGCGAATCTAGAGAAGATCGAAGTCATCGTCCAGATGCCCTCGCCACGATGCTTGAAACAATGCCGACCGAGATAATGAGGGTAGGACTGATCGGTCCGAGAATTGGCAATGATCTTGGGGACCAAACGACAAGAACGATAAGGAACGGCAGAACAGGAATACTGACAATCGACGAGACACGAGGGCCCAGTCCAGGGCGAGAGACGATAGAAATACCGAGCGACAAGATGACCGACCGGTTAGGGTCATCAACATGATATTTGGGGGTAGTGCAGCAGGAGGGTCGACCGCAAAAGGTAGAAAGAGGTACGACAGGCAGGTCAATGAAGATTCGCTCGCCAAGAAACAAAAGCAGAACGATAGAATAATACCGTTCGGCGAATCCGATCTCGATGGTGTTAGCTGTCCCCATGATGATGCGCTGGTGGTAAGTCTAAACATGAATGGAAGTGAGGTAAAACGGGTAATGATCGACACGGATAGCTCGGTCAATCTATTATATCATGATGCCTTCAAGCAGATGGGGATACCGGAGGATCGACAATTACCCGTAGAGGGACCTATCAAAGGGGTAACGGGAGCATCAGCTCACCCATTCGCCCGAGTCTTTTTGAAAGTAAAGTTCGGGCAAATGCCGTGTCAGATAGAGAGGGATGTCGAGTTCCTGGTAGTAAAGTTGATAGGGGCATACAATGTAATAATCGTACGAGTCACACAAAACGCCCTTAGAGCCGTTGTCTCCCCTTACTATCAAGCAATGAACTTCCTGACGTCCCATGGAATCGGTGTTGTTAGGGGTCAGAAGAGAACCGCTAGAGAATGCTACTTGACGGACGTGAGAACACTAGACAAAGCGATAGTCCTGATAGGCCCTCTCGACGTGAGAGTTGATGAAGAACTAGAGAAGATGAACCCTGTGGAAGAAACTCAACAGGTTGCATTGAATGAAATCGACCGATTCAAATTCACAAATCTAGGTTCTGGATTCGAAAAGGACTTGGTCAAAGAAATCACAGATTGCTTGATAGAAAACAGATCGGTTTTCACTTGGGAGCCAAGCGATATGTTGGGAATCTCCCGATCGGTTGCATCGCATTCTCTCGGTATCCGAAAAGATTGCAAGCCGGTTAGACAGAAGAAGCGATGGCACAGCAAGGAACAGCAGGAGGTAATCAAGACTGATATAGAGAGACTGTTCGACGCTGGGTTCATTAGGGAGGTCAAGTATCCTGAATGGTTGGCGAACGTTGTACTTGTAAAGAAGAAAATTAGAAAGTGGAGGATGTGCATCAACTTCACCGATTTAAATAAAGACTGCCGAAAGAAGAGTTTCCTGATTGAGCCCAAGTTTATATTATTAATTGGCTACATTTTCATAACTATTAATGCACTTTTTGACTCTTAATGCTTGATTTTGTGC
>JAOTAZ010000218.1:1888732-1910020 GCA_025629785.1 Erythroxylum oxycarpum | reverse complement strand
AGACAGCAATCACGGATTAACTAATCTATTCGGCAATTTATTATTAAGTTAATTAATTAACAGGCCTCATTAATCAATAAACTCAACAATAATAAATCGATCAATTGCAGAGATTAAATAAACATAAGAAATTCACGAAAACAATTAAACCTAAAGAGTCTCACGAACTACATGCATCAAACGTAAGGTACCTTGACTAGATTAAAAACTAGCCACAAATAATTCTAGTCTCTATCAACTAAAACTGAAATTAATAAATTAAACCTCACTGCAGTCTAAGTCACGTTGTACTCAGTTGCTGCACTGTCGTTAGTTCCTATCTTCTGCTGGCTCACGTCTCCAACTATTGGCGTCCACTGTTTGATTCTCCAATCAAAGATGCCGTCAACCCACTCCTACAAAGGCTCCTCTCTTGTTTCAAGCTGCTGACGCCTCCCAAGTCAAGTCACTGCTGTCGCAATAAATTTCCTAGAAGCTCCTCTCCCTTGTTGCCGTCGACGATATCTCCCTTTTATTGAAGTTGTCGTCTATTCTCACACCTTCAATAGCCTAGGTTTTTGTTCCTTTTCCCAAAGCTACCGTCGACCTCTCTTAGCTGCCCCTTCACTTTAGGTTTTGTGTCCTTTTTTCATTAAATCAAGTGGGCCCATCTTCAATTAATTCTCTAGTGCTCCTTATGTTGCCGTCAATGTCCATTAGTCACCTAGGTTTGTATTCCTTGCTATTCATTGACGTGGGCCCTCTTTTGATTTTAATTTTCCAGCCCACTCATTCTTTATTCCAAGTTGCCGTAAACAAAATCCCAGCTGCCATTCGTCAACGTCATGTGCTCTCCTTCTTATGTTCAAACTGATATATTTCTCTTGTTGCTTCTCTAAGTCCAACGCTGTTATGAAGATTTCCCATTTAATTTTCCTCTAGTCCCCTCTTGTAGCTAATCGATTGGACAATTAAAAATGTCTCTAGCTTCTATTTTGTCAATTTCATCCCAAATTGCATCACTTTGTATTTCGTCACCTATAAAATTCAAAGATACAAATTACCGTAAAAATACAAGTAAAGCATCACAAAAGTCTACCAAAAGAACATAAAACACAAATAATTAATATGACAAAATGCAAGTTATCAGTTAACATGATGGGAGACATCAGACTAAGCAAAGATATTCTGTTGAAGCAAGTTTTTTATGTTCCAAGTTTCAAATATAACTTGCTGTCTGTGAATCGACTTTTGAGGAATAACGATGGTGTTTTCACTTTCTATCCATCCTGTTGTGTTTTACAGGACCCGAAGTCTAACTGAAGGGTAGCTGTTGGACAAGCTATTGGTCATCTATACTATTTTACTGCGGCTTCCTTCCATAATACTGTATTGGATGAATTGGTTTCTGTACAAAGAACTAACAATACTACTGATGTGCATTGTTTGAATAAGGATGTAGCGAATGTTAATAGTGTTGCTTCTATTGACTTGTGGCATAGAAGGTTGGGGCATCCCTCATTTGAGGTTGTACAGAAATTTCCTTTTGTAAATAAAAACTTAAGCCATTCAGCTACTACTTGTGAAGTTTGTGCAAAAGCAAAATAGGCTCACATGCCATTTCCTGTTAGTGACAGCCATAGTGAGCAACTTTTTGAACTAATTCATGTTGATGTTTGGGGTCCTTATCGCAGGTCTTTGTTAACAGGGGCATTTTATTTCTTAACCATCGTTGAAGATTGCAGTAGGGTTACTTTTACATTTCTTATGCAAACTAAGGATCAAGTTAGCTCCACCCTTGCCAAATTTGTTCCTATGGTGAAAACACAGTATAATTGTGATATTAAGATTGTTCGGACAGATAATGGAGGAGCATTCGTGGGCTCTAATTGTCAACAAATTTTCATTGCTCATGGTATTATTCGTTAACGTTCTTGTGTCTATTCACCACAACAAAATAGCAGGGTCAAACGGAAGCATAGACACATCGTTCAAGTAGCTAAAGCGTTACTGCATCAAGCTCATATGACGAACATGTTTTCAGGTGAAACCATTTTACATGCTACGTACTTAATAAATCATTTGCCTACAGTAACTCTACGGTGGCGAGCTCCTTCTGAAGTTTTGTTGGGACGACCATCTGATCTTGGTCATTTGAAAGTTTTCGGATGTTTATGTTATTCCACTGATTCAACTCCATAGAAGGATAAGTTTGCGTCTAGAGCTCACAAATGCATCTTTCTGGGATTTGTTGCCGGTGGCAAGGGTTACAAGGTTTACGATGTTGACTCCGACAAAGTGCGCATCTCTAGAGATGTTATTTTTCATGAACATTTGTTTCCTTGTGCATATCAGCAGTTTGTGGAGGCTACTGGCACGCCAATCCCGTCATTACCTTCGTTACATGACGTGGTTGATGATCAACCATCGCCACCCATACTAGATCACAACTTAGAGGACGTTGGATGACATGAGCCTCGTGTCGTTGTTGCTGACGATCTTCATTCCGATGAAACTCCACCTTTACCTCCACCTCTTGACGAAAGGCGAAGTAACAGGGTCAGGCGGTTGCCATCATGGTTGTTCGATTATGTGGTCAATTATTCTCAGATGTTTCCGGACAATAGTGTGGTGACTTGTCGGTCCCCTCATCTGCCCAACACTTTTCCTTTCGTCGCAAACACCAAGCTTTCTGGTGATATGGCCGCTTTCTTCTGCCATGTGATCGAAATAAAGGAGCCTCACAACTTTCAGGAGGCTAGCAGAGACGCGTTATGGGTTCAAGCTATGGAGTCAAAGTTACAGGCGCTTGAACGAAATCACACTTGGGAACTTACGACATTACAATCCGGGAAGAAAGCCATCGACTGCAAATGGGTTTTCAAGTTGAAACACAATGCTGATGGGACGGTTGATCGGCGTAAAGCTCGCCTCGTTGCTAAGGGTTACAATCTAGTTTATGGCAAAGATTACCACGATATTTTTTCTCCCGTAGCAAAGGTTGTCACCGTGCGTATTGTCCTAGCTATTGCGGCAATGCGAGGTTGGGTTTTGAATCAACTAGACATCAATAATGCATTCTTGCATGGATATCTCGATGAAGAGGTTTACATAGTGCCTCCGGAGAGATACACCAAGGCACGCAAGGGTCAGGTCTGCAAACTTTTGCATTCTCTCTATAGGCTTAAACAAGCCTCACGTCAGTGGAACACCGAACTTATTAGTTTTCTCTTGCGGTTTGGTTTTCAGCAGAGTGAACACGATCATTGTTTATTTGTGTTTTGCAAGGATGGTTGTTTCGTGATGCTGTTAGTGTATGTGGACGATCTCCTCATCAGTGGGAATTCTGCTCCCTTGGTTGATCGACTCAAATCAGATCTTCATGAGCAATTCATAATTAAAGATTTAGGGGTGGCTAAATACTTCCTCGGCCTGGAGATATTTCGTGACGACACTGGTATTTTTCTTAATCAATGCAAATATGTGTTGGATTTGTTGCTTGATACTGATCTTATTGGTTCTAAACCTAAACACGTTCCATTTCCGAAAGGGGGTACTCTGTTTGATGATAGTAGTCCATTGTTGGAGGATCCGCAGGAGTATCGTAGTTTGGTCAGTCGTTTATTATAATTGGGTTTTTCTCGGCCGGATATTACTTATTGTGTTCAGTAGCTCAGTCAATTTTTGCAATCACCTCGGCAGGTTCATCTTCATCATGCTCTGTATGTTCTGAAATATCTGAAACAGAGTCCTTCTTTGGGTCTTCATTTTCCAGCGGTGTCTGATTTACAGCTTCAAGCCTATTCTGACGCCGACTGGGAGACGTGTCCCACGTCTCGGAAGTCTTTAACTGGGTTCTGCATTTTTTTGGGGGGCAACCCGATTTCCTAGAAAACTAAGCGTCAATCCACTGTTTCTCGTAGCTCTGCGGAGGCCGAATACCGAGCTATGGCGTCTACTGTGTGCGAGCTGCAATGGGTTAGTTAGCTACTTACTTTTCGATTTGCGGGTTCCGGTTTTCCTTCCGATTCCGTTTCACTGTGATAGCAAATCGGCCATCCATATTACTTGTAATCCCGTGTTTCATGAACGGACGAAGCACCTTGACATTGATTGTCATGTTGTGCATAATCAGTACAAACAGGGGTTTATTTCGCCAATTCATGTGGGTTCTTCTTTTCAGCTTGCTGACCTTTTCACTAAGCCGCTTCCTGCGCCTGCGTTTCATCGGCTGTTGTCCAAGTTGGCTTTCTCTGATTTTCACCAAAGTCCAACTTGAGGGGGGATGTAAAGCTCATACAAGTTCGTTTGATTCCTTTTACTGTACATAGTTAGTTAGTTTCTTAATTAGCTTTTACCAACGTTTTTCTTGACTGTACAGTTGAACTCTTATTTAAGCTCGCAATATTGAGCTTACAAAGTAATTAACGTGAAAGAGTGAGAAACTCTGTTTTTCTCTCACTAAACCACTCTGTCATAGTTTATAGTATTGTAATCAGCATTATGTTAGCTTGCAATTATTTAATTTTCAATTCCCATCCATTGTGATACGGATTGCGTTTTTTTTTTTGGTAAATAACTTCGAAAAAAACATGTAGCAACTTGTTCGAGGCCTAATCAAAACAACAACAAAACTGAAAGGCACGGAGAATTGCTTTTAGTATAAATATTGCGTTTTATGATATAAATATCAGAATTTCAAGGTAATTGCATAGTTTATGATAGACAACTGTATGATTCCATTTTCTGACCACCAAGCTTAGCTTTTTGACATGAGAATAAAGATATTACAGTAAATATTCTAGTAAAATATTAAATGGTAAATGAATGCTATCTTTCGTTACCACGTATTTGATATTCTTTTCCCTTTTTTACATTGTTACCTTAGGGGTTTCGTAAAATAAAAATTATAATCAGTATATTATTTTTATTATTTTTCTATTTTAAATATTTTTCACAAACTAATATTAAATATGTATACATTCACACATATATTAAATTAGAGTACATGAAATTACACTAGAAGTGAATTAGAATTATATTTCTAGTACTTTTGTTAAATTAATTTGATTTTATTGTCATGAAATTCGAGATTGTTTTGTACTTTGTATTTTTCAATTTCCCCGTCAATTATCTTTAAATATAGGTATATAAGAGCCTTTACGAGGCAACCTAGTAATATTATTGAAATCCTTTTTATATGTCTATGAGGGCTCAAGATTCATAACTATTGAATTGTTTCTTAACGAGTTCAGTCTGAAGAAGAGCCCCAGTCAAACTACATTAAATGCAACTATCAACAAATTATTAAGGATTTTCACTATTTGAAGTTCCGAAACCTTGAATCCAGATAATTTATATTTTAAATCTGAACTTGATTTTAGTAACAGCACAATTGTCCAAGAGTGGAGATATAAGGAGAAAGGGAGTCATAGGGATGACAGTGCTCAGGACGATCCTCTACTACTAGAAGAATGTGGTGGTACCGATAATCGCAGCAAGACATTAACTCGAATGTGTGATAAAAGATCGTATAAGGAAGTTTTGCTGCCCAAGCCAAAAAGTTCTGCTACAAAGCTCAAGCACGATCTCCACATAAAGTGCCGCAGCAAACTTGTGGCCGTAACTACTATAGTTGCGAGTTGCGACAAATAAGATTTCGCGTAGCCTAAGTTTTTTGTTTATTCCCTCTGATTCATAATAAGTGTCGTTTTAGAGGAATATACATTTATTAAGAAAGTTAATGAAATTGCCTTGAATTGCCTTGAAAATATAATCTGTGTAATTAAGATGTAAGATAAATTAAAGGATAATTTTGGAAGTAAAATTATAAATATGTATAGAAAGTCACAAACGAATTTTGAATAATTAAAATCCCTCTAAAACGACATTTATTCTGAATCAGAGGGAGTACTATTTATTATCCTAGCCTCCTTTTTTGCACAAGTGTGGAAAAACACTAAAAGTTTAATTAATAAAAGAAATTCCTTCTTCCTCCGTTGTTTCCTTTATTTATTTAGTTAATTTGTAAACATATCAGTAATATCATAATCTAAGTTTTTTAAAAAATCTTCTTTCGACTTTTAATTCATATTCTTACAATAATGTAATTATATTAAAATTTTCGGATTTTATTTAAAAATTACTCCTCTTATGAAATTAGTTTCATGTCATTTAGTAAGGGATTAGCTTATTTATCATTTATTTATGCAAAAATTATATTGATGCACCTCTTATAATGATATTCCACTAATATTATAAGTGTTCTTACTAACAATTTAGCTCTATGAAATAATCGGATGTCATGTCCTATTTTTAATTTAATCATATTTTAACATAAACATGTTAATTGAGATATTTCACAAAGTAACCAAATTATCTAGTCATAACTTTTATTTTTGGGATGAAATATGGTCTAGAAAAAGAAGTTTACAAAGTAAGCACTTATAGACATAGTCACAAAGGATGACAATTTTATTTAAAATGATTACATAAGGTTAACATTCCCACTTAATTAGGCAATTCACCTTTCTTGCCAGTTGCCTCCATTCGTACCAGCGCTTGTACTTACTCTCAGGACCGTTCCATAGCCAAATTCCAGAATCATTAGCCACCCGAAAGCAATCACCATTACTACACCTGTTATAGAAAGAGCCAATATCCAAAAACGAGTTAAAGGAAACCCATTTTACTGGGTTGTCTGAAGCTAGGTAGCACCAAAAAAGCGTTGTCCCTATAATATTACCGTTGAAACACCATTTCAACTCATTCCCATTTCCCACCGATTGAGCTCCAAGATCATCATCTCCTGACTTGCAATGTGCAAGCAACTCCTGACTAGGGTTCATCTGGTTTTGAACATGTACACACCATGGTGTAGCAGAAGGAATTAGTGTTACCAAAGCTAAACCAAGCACAAAACCTACAGCTTTTGTATTGCGAAAACCCTTCATTTCTCCTGGCTTTAGAAAGCAAACTTTAGTTTGGTGCATTTGGAGGAAAATGCTTTGTTCCCTTTTTATAGTTGTAGTTATCTAGGGATATTAACTATGTGATTTATCTGCTAATCATATATACAATTCAAACACTCATATACAACTTTAAACTGTGTTGGTCTATGGCTGTAATAGTGTTTGCAACTATTCTAATTATAGTGAGTCGTCCAATATGAAATTACTAAACATATGTTTGGATTAAATAAGACTCAGATAATGAAACACAACGATACTTATTTTAATTTTTTTTGTAAGTTAGTTGCAGTGGTTTCTTTGAATTACAGTATATGTCACCTTTCAATGTCTATTTTGTTAACAAAATACTGTAAGAGATAACGCAAGCTACAATAAGTTTGTGGATGAAATCTTAGTTAGTTATGATGGATAAATCTTCATGCTGAAAAAAGAAGATTTGCTGACCAAATTTGGATTATATAAAATGGTTTACAAGCTTCTCTTTCATCAATATCTTCTCTACTTTATAAGATTGCTTGAACCAAAAACTTTTTGTCCTCAAAGGGAAGTGATCAGACTATAATCCACCTCATAATTAAAATATCTTATAGAATAAAATATCAGTAAGCACTACAAAAGTGTATAGGAAAGAAATAGATGTGATATTTATGTATAAATTTACATTTTGTTATATTTCAATTGTAAAATAAGTTCACCTTTATGATCAATAATATTATTAAAAAAACTCTACCCATGTATTTAAAATATATGGAAACATCACCCCAGTACAACAACCGACTCTAACTTCACATTTACACTTGTTATTGAGGCCATTTAGTATATAATTTGTTTTTATTTTTTACAAAATGAAAAGTTTCATGATAAGTTGGGATGGAAGCCAAATACAACTGACTAATCTTGTTCTTATCTTTTGTTCAAGGGGCTGTTTTCTTTCTCTTTTTCTTTGTACTCTTTCTTCTTATTCCTCTTGTTGTATTGCAAAACCAAATATGGTAATTAGCTATAATTTAGTAATTGAGTTACCCTGAAATATGGGTAAAGAAATAAAATATTAAGTACCCATTATCCTCAGTTTACCAAAAAATAAAGAGAAGTAGACGATGAAGTTAGGTGCTAAATAAATTTTTAATCGATCTTTCTTTGCATATAAGGATATGGTAAGTTATCAAAAAATCCAATTTCATTTGAAAATTAGAGGCAGCTTAACCGATAGACAACCACACTCCTAATATAGGAAGGAGGTCCTCAATTGGATTCCTAATTTTCTCTCCTTCAAGCTGAATGGCCCTTGAAATTGAAGTTTACATTTAAATAAAATAAAGATAAAAGACATAAACCTCTCTTATAGTTGAAAATCTTAGAAAAACTCTTTAACCTTTAAAATTCTCGAAAAAAAAATTCCTTTTAGTTTTCAATTTTTCAGAAAAATTCTCTCTTAGATTTTGGTTAAAAAATAACTACAAAATACATGATAAGTTGTTATTTTTGTGCTAACTTTGGATATAAATCTTTTCAATGTGTTGAATTTTTTATTTAAAATTAATAAACTTGTTTCTTAATTGTTCTCAGATGATTTTCAACACATGGGAGTTGAAATTGAATCAAAACGATGTAAGGGAAGCAAAGGCAATTCAAATTCCCAATTAGCAGAAAAGTTTTTAACTAAGTGTGGGTATGTGTAAAGGGAAAATTTATCTGCCGAATCTAATTTGAAAACAGATTCGATACACTTAGGATTTTTATCATTTTTTGAATAAAATTATTGTCTTTTATGTGGGGATCTACTGCCTGATTATATCGGAAGTGTATCTGATAAAGATAACGATAAGAGGGAAGAGAAGACTTGTAACATCTCATTATTTGTGGGAAGGTTAGAATGGTAAATATGAATGATTAATAAGAGTTAGAGATGCCCTTCCATGTTCATGCATAATATGTCATACACTTATACTTGAATATTACATGCATTCATGAATAATTCTAGATATAATTGGATTGAGTTGTGATTTTTGGGAATTTTGAGAATTTGAATTTTGATTGTACCAGATATTCTATTGGTTGGTAAGAATATCGTACTTGTGAATATTGGTGAATTTAGGAATTTATCTATGGAGTATTGTGAAAGAATATATATATATATATATGTATATTTATAATAGGGAACAAGAAATCAAAAGATATTTGGAGATAATTGGTTTATAAATATGGGAATTAAGGGAGTTAGTTTCAAAAGAAACTAAGTTAGAGCTTAGGTAGTAGGAAAGTGACAAGTGTCACTTAGGCTTTTGTACTTTTGCTGGAAGTAGGTTACTATTCTTTGAGAGTTGACAAGTTAAGTCTTGTCTAAGTTCCTTCTTCATTATCATCTTCTTCATACTTTTTTTGGAAACACCGAGTTTTCCATCAAACACTTTCTAAAAGACTTCTATGCTTTTCCTTTCCTACACCAAACCCACTTTGTCATTTGTGTCCTCTACCTTAAGAAAAACCAAAAGCTGGTCATTGTACTCAGTGAAGTACAAAAATCGTGTGGATTTTAAGGCTTGAAGAGTTTAGAGTTTTCAACAAGTAAGTAGTGAATAAATCCTTTAGAGTTGGGGATTTATGAAATAAAATTGATAAGTTACTATCATTTGCATAGAAAATGACATTTTCGTGCTTGTTCATAAATACTGTGTTGTTTGGGGGATGAAAAATCTGGTTATGGTGTTAATTCATTGTTTTGAAAGATTATTAGTGATTAAGTGTTGTAAAAAGTGATTTTTGGAGTTGAAAGTTTGAAAATCTAGAAAATGTTCACTGAGTATGCTTCAATCTTTTAGCCATAACGTTTTCTCTAGTTGCCCAAACGAGATGATTCTTAATTTGGATTAAACTAGAGATATATGGCTACATTCCATATGAAGACATTGAATTTCAATTCTGTCTCTAAGAATTTCAAAAGTGGCATGAAGTTAAGAATTGGGTGCAATACGTTGGTGTGAGTGGAAAATTCGTCTTCAGACTTTAGGGGCAAATTTGAGATTGATAAAAATATATTTTAGCAAAAGTTCCTTCTGGAAAGTTGTATATCTTTCTTTTATCTTTCCAACGATATATAGTATGAAAAATTTGGACATCGGAGTCAAAAGTTATGATCTTTATAAGAGGAGATGTTTAGGAGAAAAAATAAGACGAAGTTTTAAGACGAAAAAGTAAGACGAAGTTTTGAGACGAAAGAGTAAGGCGAATTTTTGAGACAAAAAAGTAAGACGAAGTTTTGAGATGAAAAAGTAAGACGAAGTTTTGAGACGAAAAAGTAAGACGAAGTTACTGTTTATCTTCTGACTTCTGTTCTATTTTTGAGCCTTTAGAAGATAGAATTTGTCTTCTAGGTCTTCATAAAGGTTGTAGATCTCGAAGTCCTCTTTCCAATGGTCTAAAAACAAGATCAATATGACATTTTTTTGTGAAAGTTATGGAAACAGTGTCAAAATAGGTTTGTTTTGATTGAGGTCAAAAACATGGTTGCTTCTTTTGACCATAAATTCTTCTCTAGGAATCCAAATGACTTGATTTTTAAACCATTGGTTTTGTAAGACATTGATCTACATCTACACCAAGAATTTTAGCTATCTGAATTGAATGGAGAAAGATTGAGTGAAAAGAGTGGGACAGGCTCAGTGAGTGTGCTCTTAAATAATATGAACTGGGGTTATTCCACTGAACACACTTCAGTATTTTGATTATATTTGAATCTATAGGAATCCAAATGAGATGATTTTTAAATTGGAGTAATCTAGAGATATAGGCCTACAAATTGTCTCAAGAAATCCAATTGCCATTCAGCCTCTAAGATGTTTAGTCTCTGAATGGAAATTGGGCATAGTACACTGTTTTTGAATATGAACAACCCGATAATGTTTGAGGCATATCTTCCAAATTATTGAACCAAATTGAGTGATTTTAGTGTCAATAGAAAGATGAGACATAGAGGAATACTTTTCTAGAAGAGAGTTTGACCAAATGACTTCATTTTCACCTTTTGATTGTATGTGAACAGCAGACCGGAAAGGGGTGTCTGGGGAAAAAATCTGCAGTGATTCTATGAAAAATGAATTGTGAATTTAATGGTTTTAGTGATGCATAAACCTAATCATAAGTGATACTTAGATGAGTTTTGACATGAGATCAATTTTTATAATGGAAATTTCCCCGGGATTATCATGAACATGCATTGTACATAACTCATTTCATACATGTGCATTATTGAATCCTTATGATTGTGCAAATGGTGATATTGTGTACATTATTTGTTATATAGGGGCAATTGAAACGTCAACCTCCAGACGTTGCAGATCTTCCAGGAATTAACTTTGGGAGCAGCTAGTGAGTAACCTAGACTGTCTCACTCAATTAATTGTTTGTTTTAAAATATGTTTTGAATAATGACATTGATGTGGTTTGATTGTGCTGATTTTGAACAATGAAGGTTCAGTGATTTTGATGTATGAATGAGTTATTAAAGTGCTCCTTGTATGTGAATAAGAATAAGTGCTTCAAAATGTGAAAATTGTGAATATGCATATGAATGCAAAAATGTGCCTAACAGTTCTATTGAATGCTGGACTATGGTCTGATGATGAATGTGGTTTAAAATGGGAATGTGCATCTATATGATTGACTGAGGTTATGTTATGTGAAATATTCATTACATGAATGCATGAAAGATAAAGGAATTTATGACCGGAGTCGCCAAGATAAAGAGCTTAAAGCTCAGAATGTGAATAGAGCCTCGGGCTCGAGTGCGACTGTACCAGTATCCACTAAGGGATATGGGACGTTCTTCGACAAAGCTCGACATCCATGAAGGGATGAGCTGGTAGAAAGGCACGTGGTCATAATGACAATAATAAACAAAAGTGAGTCTCACGTGCATTGCAAATTATAATTGATGTGTTTTGTATGAACGATGTGATATATTATGAATATGCAATGCTGTGAATAATGTGTTACGTGTAATTATGTGATGCATGAATTGAGTGAACCATTGATGATGGTTACCTCATTGAGTTCGCAAAACTCACCAAAATTGCAATGTTATCTTTTTAGGACCGAGAGATGACTTTATATACTGAGAGGCTCTATTGCCGTGTAGATTGTGAATTTGGCAAGAGAAATCATGGCTCAAAGGTCGGTCAGCTGGGAATTTTTGGATGGCTTTGATAGATTTGATATATTTTCCTCTTTAATGTAGTACTTATGTAGTAGGTTTTGTTGATGTACATGTAGTAAAGGTTGAAAGTTTAGGTTGAAAGACACAATGTAAACTTTCGATTTTGAGAAATGAAATGAGGAAAGGTTGTTTTTTTTTAAAAAAGTGTGGTTTCCTTATGATGCTTTATAAGTGAAGAATGATATGGTGCCATATGAAGTGAATGTAGTGATCGATCATAGCTCACCCTTATCGTAGGATATGTACCGGAATGACCTCCGTGCATCCCAGTATGTACCGGAATGACCTCCGGGTGTCCCGGTATGTACCCTGCAGTAAGGGGGTGTTATAGTCATCTGCATGAAAAATGGCATTTATGTGTATACTTATAAATACTGTGTTGTTGAGATGAAAAAAAATGGTTATGGTGTTAATTTAGTTTTTGAAAGATTATTAGTGATTAGGTGTTGTAAAAGTGATTTTGGAGTTGAAATAGTAATAATTTTGATTTGAAACTTCCGTGAAATTTAAGGACCAATCTAGATATATTTTGATGAAGTGGCCTTCATAAAAGTTATAGATCTTTCCTTTATCTTTACAACGGTATATAGTATGAAAATTTTGGATATCTGAGTAGAAAGTTATGATATTTATAAGTGGAGATGCTCTGGAGAGTACAGTGAGTGATTCAGAACTTTTAGAAACAAAAGGAAAACTAAGACGAAAGGAAAAACTAAGATGATGCAAAAGTGAGACGATGCAGAAGTAAGATGATGTAAAAGTAAGACGATGCAGAAGTAAGACGATACAAAAGTGAGACGATGCATAAGTAAGACGATGCAAAAGTGAGACGATGGAAAAGTAAGACGATGCAAAAGTAAGACGATGGAAAAGTGAGACGATGCAAAAGTGAGATGATGAAAAAGTGAGACGATACAAAAGTCAGAAGATAGAATTTTTCTTTGAGGTCTTCATAAAAGTTGTAGATCTCAAAACCCTCTTTCCAATAGTCTAAAAACGAGAGCAATGCAGAAGTAAGACGATGCAAAAGTGAGACGATGCAAAAGTGAGATGAAGAAAAAGTGAGACGATACAAAAGTCAAAAGATAGAATTTGTCTTTGAGGTATTCATAAAAGTTGTAGATCTCAAAACCCTCTTTCCAATAGTTTAGCAATTTGATTGAGTTCAATTTGATTGTGCCAAAATAGGTTCAATTTGATTGAGTTCATAAACATGGCTTCTCCTTTTGACCATAACTTCTTCACTAGACCTCTAAATAACTTGATTCTTGAAGAAATAGATTCCTAACACAGTTTTGTATCTCTCCATGAAAATGTGTAGTAATTGGTGTTGAATTGAAAAGGATGGATCAAATGAAAGTGTGGGAGTCTATCGGAGCAGTGTAAATAGGATTCTTATTACTGAGCATACTTTACTATTTTGATGATATCTGGATCTATAGGATTCCAAATAAGACGATTTTTAATTTGGAGTAATTTAGAGATATAGGCCTACAAATTGTCTTAAGGAGTCCAATTATGATTCAGCCTTTAAGATGTTTAATTTCTAAATGGAAGTTGGGCATAGTACACTATTTTTGAATATGAGTAACCCGATAATGTTTGAGACATATCTTCCAAATTACTGAATCAAATTGAGTGATTTCAGTGTCAATGGAAAGACAAGAGATGTAGGAACACTTTTATAGAAGAGAGTTTGACCAAATTATATCATTTTCATTTTCTGATTAAACGTGAACAGTAGACCTGAGAATGTGTCTTGGTAAAAGCTGAGAGTCAGCCAGTGAGTAATGAATTGTGTTTGAGATGGAAATCACCCAGGATTATCATGAACATGCATTGTATATAATTCTTTTCATACAGGTGCATTATTGAATACTTATGATTGTGCAAATTATGATATCGTGTTTATTATTTGTGATAGAGGAGCAACTGGAACGTCAACCTCAAAACGTTGTTGGATCTTCCAAGCATTAGCTTCGGGAGCAGCTAATGAGCAACCTAGATGGTCTCAATTAATTACTTGTTTGTTTAATTCATGTTCTGAATGATAAATGAATATGTTTGAATGTGGATTCCGGACAGGAGGTCCGATGAATGTGTAATGTGGATTGAAAAATTGAAGTGCTATTTGAATGTGAATGTGAAGACCTATATGCTTTATAATGTGATTGATTATGGTACAAGCACTCCATTCATAAATGCATATTCAAATAATGACAGTTGTGATCAGATTAGCCACTGATTAGAGCTAAAGCTCAATAAGTGAAACTGAGCCTCGAGCTCAAAAGTGATTCAGAGCCTTAGGCTCAACGTTTAATGAGCTCTATATGGGACAGTTCAGGCACTCTGTCATAACAATGTAATAATTGGAAAAGTATCTCATGAGCATTTTATATGTATCTTGTTAAGTATGTTTGATGGAGTGAAATGTAAAATTGCTTATGCTTTAGTGGAATTTGTGATATTTTTGTAAAATGCAAAGTTATGATATAATTGTTTTGTAAATTGATGTGTTGCATTGATTGAGTGAACCATCGATGATGGTTACCTCATTGAGTTCGCAAAACTCACCAAAATTGCAACGTTGTCTTTTCAGGACTGAGAGACGACTCTAGCTACTGAGAGGCTCTACAGCTGTGTAGATTGTATTTTGGCAAGAGGAGTCATGGCTCAAAGGTTGGTCAGCTGGGATTTTTGGATGGCTTAGTTAGATTGTACATATCTTCCTCATTCATGTAGTACTTCTGTACTAGATTTTGTAGATGTACCTTAGTAAAGGCTGAAAGACAATGTAGACTTTCGATTTTTGAGAAATGAAATGAGGAAAATTTGGTTAAAAAAATTTTGTAGCAATTTTCTTATGATGCTTTATAAGCAAGTAATGATATGATGCCATATGAAATGAATGTAGTGTTCAAACGTAGCTCTCCGGGCATCCTGGTATGTACCCTGCAGTAAGGGAGCGCTACATATAAACATCCAAATGATAAGAGTGGTTTAGGCTTTGATAATAGTAATGTTCGTCATGATAAGAGTTTTGTTCCTAATAGAAAGAAAAGAAACAATATTCTTATTATTCTGCCAAGGGACGAAATAATCTCTATAAAACTAACTTAGATGATTTGAAAAGTCAAAATATTTCATGTCTTATATCAACAGATGAGGAAAAACTGATTTGGCACAAAAATCTAGCTTATGTTAGTTGTAAACATATTTCCAATTTAGTTAGACATGATTTGGTAAGAGGATTACCAAAGATAGGTTTTAACAAAGATTTCTTTTGTGAGAGTTGTTAAAAAGGAAAACAAGTTAAAACATCTTTTTCGTCTAAAAATGTTGTAACTTCATCTAGACCTCTAGAGTTGTTACATATAGATTTGTTTGGCCCTACCAGAACACCAAGTCTAGGCGGAAAGAAGTATGGTCTAGTAATTGTTGATGACTTCACTAGATTTTGTTGGATATTGTTTTTATCACATAAAGATGAATCTCTTAAGTGCTATAAGGTTTTATCCAAAAAGTTACAAAATGAAAAAGGAATTTCTATTGCTGGAATTAGGCGTGATCATAGTGGAGAATTTGAAAATGAAAAATTCAGAATGTTTTATGAGGAGAATGGAATTTTCCATAATTTATCTACTCCTAGAACTCCTCAACAGAATGGAGTTGTAAAAAGAAAGAACAAGATGATTCAAGAAATGGCAAGGACTATGCTATGTGAAATGAATCTTCCTAATTATTTTTGGGCAGAATCTGTAAATACAACTTGTTATATTCAAAATAGAGTATTTTTTGCGACCTATTTTAAATAAAACTCCATATGAGTTATAGGAAGGAAGAAAGCCAAATATATCTTACTTCCATCCTTTGGTTGCAAATGCACTATATTAAATATAAAAGAAAAGTTAGATAAATTTCATTATAAGATCAATTTAGGAATTTTTCTAGGATATTCAATTACTTCTAAAGCTTATACAGTTTATAATCTTGTTTCCAAATCTATTGAAGAATCTATGCATGTAAAATTTAATGATGATTCTCATCTAAATAGAAGAGACGATTCTGATGATGAAACTCTATCTGCTCCTTTAGTCAATAATCTAGACACATCACCACCAAACGATCCACCTGATAAGGTAGAAGATATGTCTGAAAACTTCAGTCTAACATAAGACTAGAAATACAAATCTTCTCACCCAGAAAACCTAATTATAGCAGAAACTTGAGAAGGAGTGAGCACTAGGTCTAAATTTAGAAGAGAGGCAAATATAGCTTTTGTTTCTGAATTAAAACCTAAGAAAATTGATGAAGCTCTTCAAGGTGAAGCTTGGATTTTAGCCATGCAAGAGGAGTTAAATCAATTTACAAGGAACAAAGTTTAGTCGTTAGTTCCTAGACCAGCCAATAAGTCTATCATAGGAACCAGATGGGTATTAAAAAAAACTAGACAAATCAGGAAGAGTAAACTGTAACAAAGCTAAATTAGTAGCTCAGGGCTATAATCAACAAGAAGGAATAGACTATAATGAAAACCTATGCTCCTGTAGCTAGACTAGAAGCTATTAGGATATTGCTTGGATATGCTATTTGTCATGATATAAAACTTTGTCAAGTGGACGTGAAAAGTGCCTTTTTGAATGATTTTATAGATGAAGAAGCTTATGTAAAGCAATCCCCTAGTTTTGAAGATACTAAAAAACCAGACTATATCTATAGACTTTCATAACGCTTTGTATGGATTAAAACAAGTACCTCGTGCTTGGTATGATCGTCTGAGTTCATTTTTGATTAAAAATGACTTTATTAGAGGTCAAGTAGATAAGACCTTGTTTAGAAAAAAAAAATTTAAATGATATTATAGTTGTACAAATATATGTAGATGATATTATTTTTGGTGCAACGTCTAAGAAGTTATGTTCGAGTTTTGAAAATCTTATGAAAAATGAATTTGAAATGAGTATGATGGGTGAATTGAAATTCCTTCTTGGTTTACAAATTAAACAAACTGAAGAAAATATTTTTATGCACCAACAAAAATATATCAAAGAACGTTTAGTAAAATATAAAATAGTGAAGGTCAAACTAATGTCAACTCCTATTTTATATTTTATATTTCATACCTTCAATCAAAAATGTGTTACACCTTCTTGGGCAACTAATTCTCAAACTACCTAGACCTGATGATCTTGATCTCCTAGAAGGAAAACAAACCTTCAAACTACCCTCAATCAAAATCATATAATTAGACGATTCACTTAGACAATCATCTGTTGTTGAACACCTTCATCCACTTAGTGAAATACAACAAGATCCTATTGTTAATTCGGAGTTTTTGAAGCATTTCATCAATTGGACTGAAGCTAGTCACAAGCAGAAGGAAGTTCAAGAAGCCTTAGCAAAAAATATGGAGGAAATTCACACTAAGGTTGATGAACTGGGTGATTCAGTGGGTGATCTTAATGAGGATATCGCACTTCTACGTGTGTCAATTGAACAAGACCTTAAGACGATCCTCACCGATATTCAACACATGTATTTTGAAATTCTGAAGCGTCTAAGATGAATTATCTTTTGACTAATAACAAATAGCGGGAGAAGATGAGAAAAGAGAAAAGTGGAGAATATTGTACATTATATCGTTTATTCTAAATATTATTTTTCGTCTGAATATGTTTATCTTTTAAAATTATGATTATTTGTTATCATTAAAAAGGGGGAGATTGTTAAGTCAAGAAGACTTCACTTCACTATTAATTTTGATGACAATCAAATAATAATAATCTTATAAATGTGTGAACTGTGTTGATGAGTTTGTTAAGTGCATAGAAAAATGTAAGTGACACAAATTGTGTCAACCTAGAAGATATATGGTCAAACCTAGACGATACTTCAAAATATAGAAGGTCAATATAAGAAGATAGAGAAGGTCAACATAAGCAGATACAGAAGGTCAACATAAGAAGATACAGAAGGTCAGCATAAGAAGAGATAGAAGGTCAACATAAGAAGATACAAAAGATCAACTCAAAACAATACTTAAAAGTTGATTACGACAAAGCGTCTTAGATAGACCAAATGAAAGTGCAACACTAGACGAAATCGTGACACCAGACGAAGCATATTACCAGACGATGCAAATGAAAAAAATTCTAGAACATCATTCAATTACTTAGTTGGAGTTAGTTACAAGACTCAACTAATAACGATTTCTAGAAGATTCAAAAAGCAGTTTTCTCAAGAAGATAGTTAAAGTTTTAGGCGATAAACACTAGGTATAGTCATAAACAAAAGATAATGTTTTCATAGATAACTACATACAATACAAGAGAGAAAATCTTATTGTACAATACGTAGAGAAATTCTGTATTCAAAGTGAAAAAGAATGAGAGCAAACAAATCTGTAACATGAAGTTCAAACAATATCTTTCCAAGAGAAAGGAAGGCTAGAGCTTAGAGAGGCTAAGAAAGCAGATAAAGAATACTTTATGAGAGAGACCTGAAGAGGCTCTGCAAGTGTAGAAAGAATACTAGTAACGTTGAAGAGTATAGTGAAATCTCAGACAAATTCTGAGGACTGGACGTAGCCCAAGGTTAAGGGCGAACCAGTATAAAATCACAGCCTCTATTCTCTAACCCTTATCTTTTAGTTTTCTTGTTGTTAGAAGAGTAGATAATAATTTTTGCGATTGCATTACTCATCGACTTAAGAGAATTGTTTTTTTGATCATCTGAATTTGCAAAGAAATTCAAGAAAATTTTAAAGAATAATATCTTTAAAGATTTTACACAATTCAACCCCACTTCTTGTGTATTTTATATATCTTACATTATTTCTATATTAACAAGTGATTTACTTTAGATACCCTCTCTTAGACTGCTCCATGCTAAACCTCTTTAGCATGTTACTATGTATGTTGATTGTGAAAGACCAAGCAACCTTTTCAATTTATCTCTAGAGATCTTTATCCTGAGGATATAAGTTTCTTCACCAAGATCTTTTATGGCAAATTGTTTAGACAACCAAATCTTCACTGATTGTAGCATAGAGACATTGTTTCCTAGTAATAATATGTCATCTACATATAGCACAAGGAATACGATTGCACTCCCATTGGCCTTCTTATACATACAGGGTTCATCAGATTTTTATGAGAAACCAAACTCTGTGACTATCTCATCAAAGTGGATATTCCAACTCCTGGATGCTTGTTTCAATCCATAGATGGATTTCTGAAGCTTGCATACCCTTTCACCATCATAGGAGATGAAGCCTTCTTGTTGTGTCATATACACATCCTCAACTAGACTTCCATTTAGGAAAGTTGTCTTCACATCCATTTTCCATATCTCATAATCATAATGAGCGACAATGGCTAGGAGTATCCTAATGGATTTAAGCATTGTTGTTGGGCTGAAGGTCTCGTCGTAGTCAATTCCTTGTCTTTAACAGAAACCTTTGGCCGCAAAGCTTGCTTTATAGGTAATCACATTACCATCCATGTCGGTTTTCTTTTTGAAAAACCATTTAAACCCTATGAGTTTTATTCCTTCGGATGCCTCAACCAAAGTCTATACTTGGTTTTCATATATGGAATCCATTTATGCTTTCATGGCGCTAAGCCATTTCTCATACTTTGAACTCTTCAGAATCTCTTCATAGGTAGCAGGCTCATTATCTTCTATGAGCAATACGTCATTATTTTCAATCACGAGAAATCCATATCTCTCAAAAACAAGGCGTATCCTATGTGACCTGCTAACTTCCTATGTTGAAGAAGGATGAACTATTCCTTCATTTGTATGAGTCATAGTCTCAGGTCCAAGCAGTTGATCTGTGTCTGTTTGAGCATCTTGAACTTCTTCAAGTTCAATTTTGCTTCCATTGTCTTCTTTTAAAAGAAACTTTTGCTCTAAAAAGACAGCATGCTTTGAAAAAAATACTTTTTGTTCCTCAACAAGGTAACATTAATATCCCATTGTTTCTTTAGGATATCCTACGAACAAACACTTATCGACTTCACATCAAGTTTTTCTGACTATATCCGCTGCACATAAGTTGAACAACTCCAAACTTTCAAATGAGAAAGATAGGGTTTTTTGTTAGTCCACATCTCATATGGAGTAACATCAACTGTCTTTGAAGGAACTTTGCTTAACAAATAAATAGTTGTCTCGAGTACATACCCCTAAAAGGATTTTAGTAAATTTATAAAGCCCATCATTGACCATACCATGTCCAACAAGATTTAGTTTCTCCTTTAGTCCACATCGTCATGTTGTGGTGTGTAAGGTGGAGTTCATTGAGATAAAATCCCATTATCTCTAAGATAATCTAAAAATTCTTGGTCTAAGTATTCCCTACCTCGATCAGATCGTAGTATCTTGATACCTTTCCCAAATTAGTTCTCTACTTCATTTCTAAAGTGTTTGTACTTTTCAAATGTATCAAATTTGTATCTCATCAGATACAGATACCTATATCGAGACTAATCATCGATAAAGGTAATGAAGTAAAGAAAACCACTTCTGGTATGGATTGACATCAGACCACATGCATCTTAATGTATTAGGTCTAATACTCCAATCGCTCGTCCACTCTTTCCCGTAAAGTGTAACTTGGTCATCTTACCTAATAAACAAGATTCACACATGTCATATGTGTTGGATCCCATTTTCGGAACCCAACATTTGGAAGCATAAAGCGTGTGAATAGAATTTCTTGAAATACAAACGTGGGCGAAAACCAACGAAATCAAAACGCTTAAGATCAAATCTTATAATTCCAACATCCGAAAACGCATACTTTAGAAAAAAACGCTGGAAAACTAAAAAGACAAGTTACACCTTCCGAGAAGACGACTTGGTTTAAACCAATCCAAATCAGTATAGTTTGTTTTTCAACGCCATTCAAAGAAATTCAAAATTCAAAGTTCAAAATTCAAATGGTTTTCATAGATCCCTCACCTCAATTCATTTAACTCCTCATATTCAATCTGTCTCATCATTTAAAAAAAATTTTATCTTTCCTTTTTCCATAACACTCTCCCACACATATATATATATATATCAACAATTCATATACAAATTTCATCAACATAAATGGAAAACTTCTTCCGATAC
>JAOTAZ010000218.1:1778541-1791903 GCA_025629785.1 Erythroxylum oxycarpum | reverse complement strand
GTTGCAGCCAGCACAATTGACAGAGAGTTCTCATCAGATGCCATCCTTGGAAACGGAAAGAAATTGCAGGTCTCTTCTGTTACAAAGTGATTCTAAATATCGACATTTCAATTTTTACAGTGTTGAAAGTTGCCAGTAGATGTGTACATATGTCCTAATTTCAGGAGCTGGATTCTGTTGAGTAGGGTCTGAGCTTCAATACAAACACCTTACCGGTTAGCAAGAACCATCCTTTGGTATATACTCCTGATGTTAAAGCTGGCAATGCATCTGCTGATGAAGCGTAAGGAACTGATTCCTAGTACATGTTAAAAATTAACTAATCTAATTCTTGTCAACATTGTTAATGACAGACTTAGGTGCTCTCCCGGATCCCTTGATCCAACAAAGGTAAAAGGAAAGATAGTCACCTGTCGTCAAAGGGGCACAAATACTGCAGACGTCGATATGAGCTTGGTGGTTTCTCAGGCTGGCGGCATTGGAATGATCATCCTAAGGGAATACTTTGACGAGTTGATCAGGCCTAATCCCTACTACATTCCTACGTCCTCACTCCTCACAGAAGCCGACTCTCAGTCCATTTTAGCATACATCAATAGCACTAAGTATGTATTCCTCGTACTCTCATTCACCAAATTAGAGTCTAGTAGCAACCAGCAAGTTCATAATCATTTGAATTGGGCACTTAGGTCACCCAAAGCTTTCATTAGAGGGGCAACAGAAATTGGAAAGACTGTAGCACCAATGATGGCTTCCTTCTCCTCTATTGGACCCAACAGAATCACTCGAGAGATCCTGAAGGTGTGTAACCTCATGAACCAAGGATTTATAGATTCTTCATTTTGCAAGATTATGAATTCCTCTATAAAATGCATCCAATCTGAACTTTTTGAATGAACTTTTGATCAGCCTGACATCACTGCACCAGGACTGCAAATTTTGGCTGCTTTCACAGAAGCAATGGGACCTTCTTCAGTTCCCACGGACAAACGAAAGGCTCCATTCAACATAATATCAGGGACTTCGATGTCATGCCCTCATATTACTGGTGTTGCTGGTCTTCTGAAGACCATGCATCCTGATTGGAGTCCAGCAGCAATCAGATCAGCCATAATGACCACAGGTAATCTATGCCTCAGTATCTTCTATTAAGTTTCACATTTCCTGTCTTCAGGTTAACCGTTAACGCCAAAACAACATATTTTGACGATACAATAACCATAATTTCTTACATCCCAGCCCAAACAACTAGCAATAATGGAGGACCGATTTTACAGGAAGATACACTTCAACCTGCAAGCCCTTACTTCTATGGATCCGGCCATGTCAGACCGAATCTTGCTATGGATCCGGGGCTTGTTTATGACACAACCATAACGGATTACTATACTTTTCTTTGCTCCATGGGATACAATGCCACTCTATTGTCAAGGTTCACCAATGAGTCATCATTCAGATGCCCATCAGCTAACACTAGTCTTTGGGATTTGAACTATCCAACCATCAGTGTCACCAACCTGTCACTCACAGGGAGTACCACAGTCACTCGAACCTTAAAGAATGTGGGAACTCCAGGAAAGTACACAGTTCACATTGAACCACCCAAGGAAGTAGCAGTGAGTGTTGAACCAAATACACTGGAATTCAAAAGCAGAAATGAAGAGAAGAAGTTTAAGATCACTTTAGGGGCCAAAGAAGAAGTTTCGACTGGGCAGACTGTTTTCGGAGCGATTGTATGGTCAGATGGGAAACACCAAGTAAGAAGTACCATTGCTGCTAGCAACTATACTAACTTTGAATCAGACTAATGATGGTCATGTTATATCAGAATAAGAATAGTTGGCAATCAATAATGTCGTACTCCGACGTCGATCCAGCCATGACAGACCACTATCTCGTAGCGGAACTTAACCCGCAACAAAGTTAAGGGTAAGCATACAGTTCAGTATAATATATAATACAAAGTTTCAAATTTCTCATTAATTATTTATAAATAAATCTAAAAACATTCAAAACAGAAATAATCTTATAAAGTTTATTAAAACAAACGAATCGTTTATCTTCAAAAACATGATCCACTTAAGTTGAATATGGAACATGTCCTACATGCACGGTCAACTATACACCATCCAAAGCTCGCCTTCGTGTAATTGAAATCCCAACATTCAGTAAACTGTAACATTCTGACGACTGTATTAATAATCCGCACCACCCATTCTGTCCTTCCTTACCACTATCCCCATGTCTCGTACCTGTAAACTCACCGGCCAATTAATATGCACGTCATCCCTACTCGTTATAAAAACCATATGCATAAAACCATTCAAAAGCTGATTCTTATTGCTACTTTTAACTCGAATCATCCCCTTGAGCTGCAGTCAGTGACCCGAGCACCCAAAGATCCAAAATGATGTCAAGCTGGGCTTGAGGAGTATGATGCTTTTATGTAGAATGGATATGGGAACTTGTCCCAACTAATTAAACAGAAAATCTTGTTAGTTGTAAATGGGTATTTAGAATTAAACATTTACCTGATGGCTCTATTGACAGATATTCAATTGATGCCTTAGTATTGGTTACCATGACATATTTAGTCTGGTTATCAAAGCTACTATTATTCACTTAGTAATCAATCGTGTCGCTAGTTGTAGGAAGTCCGTTCATTAACATGATATCCACAATACCTTTTTACAAGTTTATTTCTCTAAAGATGTTTACATGACATAACCACCAAATTTTCTTGATCATGATTGTCCCATACATATATGAAAGTTGTTTATAAGTTATCTATATTCTCAAACAAGCACTAAAGACTTGGTAGCATGAGCTATGAAATTTTTTTATAACATAGAGGTTTACCAACTCTTATACATATAAATAACTTAAAATGTTTAAACCTGCACCCATAAAAAGGGGTTGTTTCGGTGAACTTAAAACGTTTCAACCTTTACCAATAAAACGACATCGTTTGGGTAATACTCAAACAATATCGTTTTGGTGAACTTAAAACGTTGAAACTTTTACCAATAAAACGACATCTTTTGGTTAAAGAGAACAAAGTGAGAAAGATGAGTTTTAAGAAATAAGTATTTTCCTCATATATTCTCAACGTACAGTACAAGTGCTTAAATAAGAGAAATACTAACTGTAGAAACATAACAATAGGAATAAATAACGGGAATATCACCTATAGTCAAACTAATCACCCTTAGAATCCTAACTACATGACACATTCAAATATAGTATTACAAAAACAACCCTTATCTCTCCAATACTCAAACCTGCAGCACAACATCCTTATTCCTCCTGAGGGACCGGCACAACCTTATTACTTCCTGAGTTATTAGCCTCCCTCAAACTATGTCCGGGCCGAAGACATAGTTTGTGTCGAAACCGTGCTAGGTGAGTTTTAGTCAAGGACTTTGTAAATATATCAGCGATTTGTGAAGCTGATGGAATGTGTCTTGTAATCAGTTTTCCTTGGGCAACTCGTTCTCGTATATAGTGATAATCCAAAGCTACATGTTTACTACGGGAATGCAAAACCGGATTTATTGTCAAGTGTAGGGCACCGAGATTGTCACCATATAGAATCGGCAGTCGCGGTAGTGACACTTGGAGGTCGTCCAATAAGTAACCGAGCCAGGTCAATTCTGCTGCTGTGTGTGCCATAGCCCGGTATTCGGCTTCTGTGCTTGATCGGGCAACAGTATGTTGTTTTTTTGCACACCAGGATATTATATTGGTACCTAAAAAGGTGCAATAGCCGGTGATTGATTGCCTTGTGGTAGGACACCCCGCCCAATCTGCATCAGAAAAAGCACTAAGAGCAAGTGAGGTATCGCCTGTTAAAGTAAGCCCATAATGGAGCGTTCCTTTTAAATAACGCAATATCCGTCGAACAGTTTTATAATTTTCTTGTGTAGGAGAGTGCATATATTGCGACACATAATTGACACTATAGGACAAATCTGGTCGAGTTAGCGTTAGATACTGCAAGGATCCAACGACTCCTCGAAAATGAGTTGGATCATCAACTGGGATGGTATTTGAAGTAGAGTCTGTGCGTTGTGCTAATGGCGTAGGCATGGGCTGACAGTCCAACATCTGAGCTTTCTCTAAGATGGAATATGCATAATGGGACTGATTTAAATGCAAACCAGTGGTGGTCTCTTGAACTTGTATCCCTAAAAAATGATGAAGAGGACCTAGATCCTTCATGGAAAACTCGTTGCTCAAAACCTGCAAGAAAGATTGTACTAGAGTCTGGGTAGACCCTGTGAGAAGCATATCGTCAACATAAATTAGAAGCACCAAGATACCAGTAGATTTATTCATGACAAACAGAGATGGATCTGCAAGACTACAATAGAAACCATAACTAATGAGAAATGTGCTTAATCTATCAAACCACGCACGTGGTGCCTGTTTTAACCCATATAGTGCACGCTGAAGTTTACAAACATGTAAGGGATAATCAGAGTTTTTCATTCCTGGTGGTTGTTCCATATATATGTCTTCTGTTATATAGCCATGTAAAAAAGCATTTTTAACGTCTAATTGACGAATAGGCCACTTCCGAACTAAAGCAACAGTTAAAACCAAACGTATCGTGCCAGGTTTTATAACAGGGGAAAAAGTTTCAGTGTAGTCTATTCCATCTTGTTGGTGAAAGCCCTTGGCAACAAGCCTTGCTTTCAACCGTTCTAATGTACCATCTGGTTTAAGTTTTGCTTTATAGACCCATTTACACCCTATTATATTAGCATTGGAAGGACGAGGAACTAACTGCCATGTATTATTACGAAGTAAAGCATTGTACTCATCTACCATGGCGTTATACCAACCAGAATGGGCAAGAGCACTCTTAATATTTTTTGGCGGAGCAGGAATTAAGGGTACCATGGTAACACTCAAAGCATAGCGAGGGTTAGGTTTGACTATACCTGATTTGGACCGAGTGGTCATGGAATGACCATGTTGGTTGACATCATTGGTCTCCACTGGAGGCTCATTTTCAGCAACCGACAAAGTAGCTGACTGCTCCAAATCCTGAACTGGCAGTGCTGCTGTCTGTATGAGTGCGCTTGAAATATCTGTTTCTGGTATCATTTGAAGAGCATCAAATTGTGCAGTTTGGCCTTCTATCTGTTGCAGAGGTGCTGCTTGTTCGAAAAGAGGAAGTTCTGTGTCCTGTGTTACAGCAGGGTGTTGGTCTGCTGTCTGTGTAGTTTCTGCTGTTCCAAATTCACTTAGGCTGCTAGCTGGTGACTGAAGTGCTGTGTGTACAACTGTATCTGCTGCGTTGCCTTGCTGGAACACAGCTGCGTCGGCTGGTGGTTGCTGTGCAGTAACTTCGACAGTTGTTAGGGGCTGTGCAGTGGATGCAGCTGCTGTTGGTTGCTGTGTAGCAGTCGCTTCTGCTGCAGGTTGCTGTGCAGGGTCTGCAACTGTAGCTGGTTGCTGTGCAGCAGCTGCTTGTGCTGGTGGTGGTTGTGTAGCATCTGAAACTGCGATCGCTGGCTGTATGGATGGTGAGAAGTTTACTGGTAGCAACATTTGGTCAGTTTGATCACAAACAGTTGCGGTAGTAGTTCCTGTAATTTCCTGCAAAACAATATTGTTATTCATTCCTTTATTTCTTTTGGTCGTGTCAGTTGCCACTGGTAGCCAAGGATCCATAACCTGTAGAGCAAAATGTTCATCAGAGGTAGATTTTTTAAATGGAAAGGAAGTTTCATCAAAACTTACATGTCGAGATATAATGAATTTCTTAGTTTTTGGATTGAAACACTTATAACCTTTGTGCTTCTCACTATACCCAACAAAAATGCACAAACATGATTTGGGATCAAACTTATGTGACCGTGTGTCCCATATGTAAGGAAAACATTTGGATCCAAAAACCCTCAATGAGCTATAGTCAAAATGTGAACCAGTTAAGACAAAATGCGGTGTTTCATTTCCTAACACAGTAGTAGGCAACCTGTTCATGAGAAATACAGCAGTTTGGAAAGCTTCAACCCACATATACAAAGGCATATGACTATGGTACATCATTGTTAAACCTAATTCACGAATGACACGATGTCGACGTTCGACGACTCCTGTTTGTTCAGGGGTATAAGGACATGACACTTGATGTTTTATTCCTTGTTCTAAAAAATGCGTAGAGAACGCAGTATTAAGAAACTCACCTCCTCCATCTGTGTGAAAGATTTTGATTTTCTTCGCAAATTGGCGCAACACATATTGTTCAAACGCTATAAATGCAACAAAAAAATCAGATTTCTTTTTCAGTGGTATTAGCCAAGAATATTTCGAATAATCGTCAACCAGACAAGCGTAATATTTAAATTTGGCAAAGGAAGTTACAGGTGCAGGTCCCCAAAGGTCACAATGAACTTTATCAAAAGCAGAAGAACTAACATTTTCAGACAAACTAAAAGGAAATTTGCTTAACTTTCCTAACTGACAGCTGTCACAAATAAATTTAGATTGCATAGAACCTTTTACAGCAAGAAGGTTTTTATTAAATAAAACAGAAACTGCTGACGCCTGCGGATGCCCTAATCTTTGATGCCATATTTCAGCGGTTCCAGACTTAAACCGATTGGAAAAATATGCTTTGGGAACACCTGTCAACATATATAAGTTACGCCTCCGCGGCCCTCTTAGAAGAACCTGTCCCGTTTTTCGATCCTTAACAGAAACAGACACATTAGAAAATTCGCAGTTCACAGGGTAATCATCAGTTAACTGACTAATTGACAACAAATTTTGTTTCAGATCAGGAACAGATAAAACATTTGATATAGGTAATTTATTTTTTTGTTCTATGCAGGCCATTCCAACACCATCAATGTGTAAAAAGGTTCCATCACCAATAGTTATGGAATCTGCCCCATGGTAATCAGAAATTTTATGCAGCAATTGTTTGTTACCTGTCATATGGTTTGACGCTCCGGAGTCAGCCACCCAATCAGCATCAATTACATCGTTGTCTAAGGTGAGAGCAGTCAGTGCCTGAGGTGGTTCTTCTTGCCGATCTTTTGGAATCCACCAACAAATTTTTGCAATATGTCCCTCTCTGTTACAATACTGACAGACTTCATCTTTATACTGTTCACGTTCTGCGGGTGTCATTCGTTTTCGGCCGGTAGGTGGAGGTCGACGTGAGGAGGAGATCGACTCCCGACTCTGATTCTGTCCGCGTGTTTGCTGTGCTTGGAACCCACGCCCTTGAGAATTGAAATTGGATCGTCGACGTAAGCTAGAATTGAATTGAGATTGTTGATTTCCATAAAACGCCACATGAGAGGCGATTTGTTCAAGATTTGACTCTGTCGGTGTAGAAAACCACGAACGCCTCTGATCTAGGTTTTTCAATTGAGAAACCAGTTCATTGTAAGTTGGTCGAGGCGGTTTAAGCATTGTGGTAGTAAAGGTTTCGTAAAGTGGTCCCAGGCTTGTGAGTAAGCAAAAAACTTTTTCTCCATCTGGTACTTTCTTTCCAATTGCCGCTAGATTATCACAAATTTCTTTGAATAAACGAAGGTGTTCAGTGATTGACCGACTCTCATCTTTTCTGAAATAGGTCAATTGCTGCCGTAGGGTGAATTCTCTTTCTTGAGAATCTTGTGCATAGGCTTCTTGCAACGCACTCCATACTGTATATACAGTATCTAACCCGATGACAAGGCCGAGTGACTCTTCGCTAAGAGTTCCGTAGATCCATCCTCGAAGTAGCCGATCAGCTTTTTGCCAGGTTTTGAATTTTTCAGATTCTTGTGGTTGGTAGTTTTCTGGAATTGGATTGGGAGGGGAGTTGAACTTCTGATCGACAGGAAAATCTTGATCCAGATGATCCGAAAGTTCCTGACTTTCAGCTAAACTCAACATTTGTGCCCTCCAAAGAGGATAATTTGTTTGCTTGAGCTTTAGAGTGACGAAATTGGCTACATTCAGAGAAGAGGAAGCCATGGTGAGTAGATCGACACAGCTCTGATACCAAGAGAACAAAGTGAGAAAGATGAGTTTTAAGAAATAAGTATTTTCCTCATATATTCTCAACGTACAGTACAAGTGCTTAAATAAGAGAAATACTAACTGTAGAAACATAACAATAGGAATAAATAACGGGAATATCACCTATAGTCAAACTAATCACCCTTAGAATCCTAACTACATGACACATTCAAATATAGTATTACAAAAACAACCCTTATCTCTCCAATACTCAAACCTGCAGCACAACATCCTTATTCCTCCTGAGGGACCGGCACAACCTTATTACTTCCTGAGTTATTACTTAAGATACTCACTTTGACTCGTATGTAATTTTAGGCATAATTCAAAAGCATAGAAGTTAAAGTGAGTCAAAAGTACGATAATTAGATCATTTTTTGAAGGCTAATACTACTTGCCTTCATGGAGCAAGAAGAAGACAAGAAAATGTCAAGAAAGGAGATGTATATTGAAAATACAAAGAAGATTAAGGTAGGAGATGGGACAACCCCATGCACGTGAATTTAATGATGACCACTACGGCAATTTTTTAAGAGTTTGATGGTAGAATTATTGACATACTAAACTATAGTAGCTCCCTCTTGCTTGAAATGCAGCTCTTTTAAGTATTTTCCATAGCCAAGTTGCTTGACAAACATAAACTGTTGCAACTACAAACTCTGCTTTAATTGTTGGCAATGTGACAATTGCTTTCTTTCTTGAGGATCATGAAATAGCTCTTGAACTGAGCATAAAACATATCATAACTAGCATAATCACTATCTGTAAAGCCAAGTAAACTTGACTTTTCACCTTTCTTGTAGAATAGCCCATAACTAGCAGCCCCTTGCACGTGTCGAAAGATTCTTTTTGTAGCTAAGAGATGAATCTCCTTTAAATACTCCATGAATTTGCTTATGAGATTTACAACATGTATTATGTCATATCCTGTTGCTATTAAATACATCAAACTTCCTACAATTTGCTTGTAAAGCGTGCTGTCAATCTTCCTTCCTTCAGGATTTCGAATAAACTTTAAACCTACTTCAATAAACGTGCTAACAAAATTGCAATTTTCCATTTGAAATCTATCTAAAATTTCTTGCATATGCTTCCTTTGAGAAATAAAAATTCCACATGTTGATTGCATCTTTTAATACCCTAAAATAATGCATCTTTTCAAGATCACACATATCAAATTCAACCATTATAAACTTTTTAAATTTGTCAAACATGGCACTATCATTTCTATTAAAAATAAGATCATCCATATATAAGCAAACAATGGGCCAAGAGGGTTATCAAAGAGATTGACAAAATCATAAAGGCTTTTCTTTAGACTAGTAAAACTAATAAAGCCAAGAATGTAAAAATCAAATGGAGTGAGGTTACTATGTTTAAGAAGCAAGGAGGCTTAAGTATTATTTCTCTCTCAATTATGCAAAAAGTACTAATACATACACTTTGGATCAAATGGCTCCATGGGCATCATCTCCAAAATACTAATTTCTAACAGGCTACATATAAAAGGGATGCCTCTTGGATGCTTACACAGATGATAAAGATGAGAGACACTATCTATTCTTGGATCAAGCACAACATAGGTAATGACCAAAAAACTTGGTTTTAGTTTAATAACTAGTTGGATTCTATACGTAACCCTGATTTGATTCATTTGAGGAATAGATTACCCCATAACCAAAAAGTCTCATCACTGATATATAATGGTGAATGGAATGAATATTTTAGAGGTTTTGATCTCCTTGTGCAATACTTACCTCATTTAGATGATGTGATGAATGATGATGAAATCATTTGGCCTCCTAATCCAAATGGTACTTTTTCAAACAAATCTTGCTATCATATTTTTACCAACAATCTCCCAAATGTCTCTTAGTTTAATCTTCTTTTGGAGAAATACTTTGAATCCCAAGGCTTCTTTCATTGCTTGGCTAGCAATTCGGAATAAGCTCAAGACTAGAAGATAATGGTATGCTAATGTAGACACTACTTGCATTTTATAAATGATGCGTATGGAAGTGATAGAGACCACCTTTTTTTTTTCTATGTTGATTCTTTAAAGCAATCCGGAGCAAAATTAGGGATGTCAAAAGGGCCCCGCCCAACCTGATTTTGGCCCGGGTTGATCTGGCTATGGGTCGAGGTCGAGCTGACTAGGTCTATGGCCTGATTATTACTTCAAAAATATCATCGTTTTTTACATTGTTCTCTAAAATATATATATAGTGGTTGTTTTTGACATTTTTCTTTTAAAAAATATATGGTGGGCTTAGTTGGCCCGGCCCACCATGGTCCATCAGGCCATGGTCCACCATAGCTCAGGGTCGGGTCGAGCCGGACCAAGAGCAACTCAGGTCTGGCCCAAGTCATTAATATCTCTAAGCATAATTCTTCACCTCATTACATGTGATAATTCCCTGTATAACTGATAGCAAACCTTGAATTGGGTTATTAGCCACTCAAAGTCGCATACGGCCAATGGACTTCTGCTTGTAATAGCTTTTACTAATACCAACTATACACTATGGAAAAGGCGTAACAGTATAATTTTGACACATAAGGAAGAAGACAAGTACCAACTTGCGGATAGGATTATTAATTGGGTACGGTCAATTGTAGTTACAAAGAATGTTCAGCACCTCTCTCACCTGATCGACGATATTTATAAGTAGATGCCATTACTGGTTTGAGATATCTTTTGTGTTTTTTTTTTCAACTATAATTGCTCTAAATTATACTGTTACGCCTTTTCCATAGCTTCACCTATAATTAAATTCAATTTTTTCATTTTTCAAAAACAATTGGGAATATAAAAAAATTGTTTTTCTAATTGAATATATTAAATTACAAAAATTTTCTTAAATCGTTTATATCTGATTAGAAAAGGATTAATTCACTAAACGTATGAAAGCACAAAAGCATAACAGACTCAAGCCCATTAACAATAAATTTTAATCATTATTCTTCGTAGAATGCACACTGAATTATTAACTATAAGTAATAATGTATTATAAAAAAATTCTTTGATAAATTAATGACTAAACTTTAAAAGATAGGCTCAATTCAACTAATATTTTTAAAAATTCAATATTTTATATTTCGAACACTCCATCCTTTAAGTCATAACAATGAAAAGCAAACCTTCGTATTCCAATTTAATAAATAAATTTTAAATAGCAATCAAATTGATTTAAATTAAAATAATGTCATTTTATTATATATTAGACTTGGGCTGAGTTTGGGCTTCTACGGTGCTTACCATTATATACTTGCATATGTACATCTATAGGTCAGACATGAACACGGAGTGATTGAAGCTTAATTCGTTCTTTCCTTAACTCTAACCTGCAAACCACCTTTCATCCTCAGAGTCAAGGAAAGGAGGTGCTCAGGACATTTCTCCTTATTCAACACATCAATTTCAAACCTCTCAATCACGGATGCAGCTATTGACTTCATCTGAATATAAGCCATGTCCTTGCCAAGACAGGCTCTTGGTCCTGCATGAAACACACTGAACTTAAATGGACTCTCTTGCCTGCATATACCATTCTCATCAATCCACCTTTCTGGCACAAAATCACCACAATCTTTTCCCCACAATCCCTCCATTCTTCCCATAGCGTACGCATGATATGTCACAAACCAATCCTTCTCGACGACCGTTCCGTCCGGCAATTTGTCCTTGGATTTGCAGGCAACTGTGTCTACAGGTACTGGTGGGTACAATCTTAAAGCCTCGGAAATCGCAGCATGCAAGTAGTTCATTTCACGAAGCTCGTCGAAGGTGTAAGATTCTCCTGTGCTTTTTCCACTACTTGTCCGAATTGTTTCTAGCTCTTTCAGGATGTTTTTCTCAGCATCAGGGTTTAGTGATAGTAGCCGGAAGAACCAACATAGCGCAGAGGAAGTTGTGTCTCTTCCAGCGAGAATGAAGCTTATCACAATGTCTCGGAGAAATTGTGGAGAACTTTCGCCGTTTTTGATGAACCGAGAGAGTAAGTCTTCGTCTTTCTTGATTGTTTTCTGTTCCATTCTTGATTTTATGATCTCTTCAGCGAATTCATGGACAATCTTGATCGATCTTCTAAGTGTTCTCTCGGTTCCCAAGTTGAAAAACTTCTTCAATCTCCAAATTTGCGGAAGAACATCCATAAATCTCTTTGAACTAAGAGTTGCAGCATCATCAAACGCTCGCATAAACTCTCTACCAGCAGTTGCGTCTCCTGCAAGACAAGCAGGGTCAACATTGAAAGCAACTTTACATATATTGTCAAAAGCAAACCTCTCCAAAAGATCCTGCAAATCCACAACTCGCTTGGTCTTGGAAGCTTGTGAAAGAACAGGAATCAGTCTCGTTGAAATCTCCAACTTCAAGCTATCTATAGTGAAGTTTCGAAGCGACTTGGTGTTGAACTCATAGCTAGCAGTTTTTCTCTGTAATTTCCAAACATCGCCATTGGCGTTGAAGATTCCTTGGCCGAGAAAATCTTCAAGAAACGTAGTGAGTCGCACACCCTTTTGGTAGTTTCCGAAGTTGGTCTTGAGTATGTGCTCAACATTCAAAGGGTTAGCTGTGATTATCCCCTGGATTTTGCCTGGACGCGTGATGAAAGCAGTGTTAGTGGGGCATTTGGTGAGAACTTCTGTGGTCCATTCCAGGAAACGATTGCGATTTCTCAAGAATTCAGGCAAGGCCCCGACTATAGGGTAAATTTTGAAGCCATATTCGATTGGTTTCTTATTTGAAGAAGCTGATATAACAAAGAGCAAAAAGGAGAGAAGAAGAAGGACAAGCAAGAGAAGCCATTGAAGAGATAGTAGTTCCATTGTGAAATCAACTCTCAAAGTCTGTACTGTACTGTACACATCAACTATTTGGCGAAGAACTAAGATAGGATATGTATGGAGAGAATTATCACCAAGATCAACCACGTGGCATTTGTCCGCTGCACTGCGTCGTTTGCTTCTACTTTTTTTTTAAAAAAAAAAAAATTTACGTTACTGTGTTACGTCGTTTTGTGCTTCCTTGGGGCAGACATTCTCCTGCATGCGTTTTATTCTTTTGTTTTCTAAAGTCTAAAATAAATCTCTAAAAAATTCTTAACATAGTTATCACTCATTCATGTCTAATTAGGTTTAAGGTTGTTCCAAAATTTTTGCAGTTATTTCTATTTATTTTTAAAATATACCTTAACATAAAATAAGATTAATTTTCATTAAATATAACTTCAAATCTGATGAATAAAAAAATTAACACATAAAAAGATAGAAAATTAAGACATTAACAATCAATAATTAAAAAATTCAACCGGTTCGATCATAAAAATCTTT
>JAOTAZ010000218.1:1716308-1730477 GCA_025629785.1 Erythroxylum oxycarpum | reverse complement strand
AAAAAAAATATATATAATATATATCTTAACAATCGCCCCCCCCCCCCCCCTTTGGCATTTTTGTTACAAATAAGAAACTCCTCCTTAATCCAAGTTCCAAAGAACATCCATTAAATTCTTCAAGTTCAAGAACCATCTAAAGAAACAATAATGAACAATTATCCAATCATCCAAAATTTTCTCCCTTGGGACAAAAGATGCCAAAAAGTAAAACTAATAGTAACAAAGATACCTTAAAATCTTCCCCTAAATTGATCAGTTACAAAAAACAATATGATGTCTCCCCTTGGGACAAAACAATGCCAAAACAAGAATCCTTTAATGTGATCAATCTTAGTAAATAAAGAAACATAAGAATCAATTCAATTCCATCTTCATAAGACTGAATAAATTCATAAACCACATCATCAAGTATAGCCTCATGTACACATCAATCAACTGAACCTTAGAAAACTCATAAATAAAAACTCAGAAAGCCTAAAAGATAACTCCTTCGAACCTCTTTTTTTGTATTTTGTTTTATAAATAACATCAAACTATACTTTAAAAATGTAAAGCACACAGTCCGCCCCTTGAATAAATTCAAACCTGAGCTTATTCCTCGTCAAATTATCTCGGCCATCAACTATCTGGTTGATTTCTTCATCTGAAGCAACTAACTTATCCTCAATCTGAGCAGTTTCTTCAAAATCAGTAACTAACTGTTAATCTGGACAATTTCTTGTTTTTCTTCACTACGTCTTTGTGCTTGTACTTGACCCTTTCTAACCCAAGAGTATTTTGGTAACATGGGTTACTGCTGGAAATTTAACGGAAAGTGTCTAGATTTTTTATTTTGACCGCTTTGAAACATCATTAGTAACAACTTGTAACATTTCGATCTGATGTGTCTGATTACTCCACAAAAGTGACATGTAGGTATGAACCTCTAATTTTTCTTTGAGATTTCTCCTTGCACAAATCTGGTTGCACCAATTTCTCCATCATTCGACTTGGAACATTGTCCTCTATAGCTAATGCCTTGAAGGTCTCCTTTAGCTTTATCAATTTTCAACAACATTTCTAGCTTTTCGATACCTCCATTTAATATTCTTATTCCCTTTTCCGTACTAACTAGCTTCAACTTTGTTTCATTAAGCTCATTTATTGTAGGTAACTTCTTCTCACGGTCTTGAATGGTCTTCTTCATTGTAGAGTTTTCTTCCTTCAACTTCTCATTTTTCTTACATGTTTGGACCCATTTAGCATACATTAACTCAAAGACTTCATAAATACCTTCCTTTTTATCACTTGAAGGACTGTCATCATTGTCAAAATTTAAGATTGAGCTTTGAGATGATTCGTCTGCATTTTTCCCAAAATTTTCTGATTTACTCACATTTTCATCATCGATTACTTCCTTCTTGATTGTTGTAAAGTAAGTAACTTGACTTTTGTTGTATAAAGCAACTAACACAGTACTATTCATAACTTCTTCTTCACTACTAGTCTCACTTCCAGATTCATTCACTCCAAGTGCTTGCATAGGGCTTCCTTTTTCTCTTCTTCAAGGTGTTAGTACATTCCTCTTGCACATGTTTGAAGCCTTGACATTCATAATATTGAATTTTCTTCACTTTTCTTTCACCATTTTGAGTAAATTACGATTTGATGGGCTCCCACCGTTTTGCCTAAAATCATATCTATCCTTCTTCACTTCCTTTAGCTACTTACTGAAATTTCTTGTCAATAACTTCATATCCTCATTCTCATCGAATTCATCTTCGAAGTCATTCACAGTTTTACCAATCTCGGCTTGCAATGCCAATCCTATGCTCTTCTCTCGATTATACCTCAACAAATTCTTCTCAAAATTGGTAAGAATCTCAGTTATCTTATCCAAAGACAATTCAATGATATCATAGGCTTCTTCGATGGTCGCAATTTTTTGTATGAACCTTGGAAGCCATGATATCGATGTCTTCTTAACTAGTTTCACGTTACAGTACTTCGTCTCGAGTTGATGTGTTTGGTTTGCTATGTCACGTAATCTCTTATGGAAGTCTCCAATGGTTTTACTCTCATCCATCTTCAACTCTTCAAATCTCACAGCTAGAATTTGAAGTTTTGAGACTATCATAGATTTCGATCCTTCATGTATAGTCTGCAAAGTGTCTCACGCTTCTTTCGTCGATTTACAAGCTAATATAATAGCAAAGCGACCTTCATCAACTACACTGAAGATGGTGTGCAGGGCTTGAGAATTTCCAATCACTTTCTCTTCTTCAACCCTTGTCCATTTAGATGCATCTTTAAACACCACTTCTCCCTTTTCATCAGTCGTCACTAGATGTGTCCATCCATTTAAAATCGAGTCCTATACTCTTGTTCCTTGCGCCTGAATGAATACTCTCATCTATGATTTCTATGAAGGATAATTTGAACCATCTAACAATGATGGCCTGATGATTGATGACCCTTCTCTTACAGCCATAATTGCGAAACAAAGATTTGGACCGACTTGATATACCAAGTTTTATTTTGGTGACTTGCTCTGGTACTAATTGAAAGAACCATAAAGGTGTAATAGTTTCGGAAAAACTTTGATTTGACCGCAGTTATTTGTAAGATTCAGCCGCAGTTACTTGTAATTGTATATGTCAGTTACTAGATATAAAGTAATCGCATCAGCAACTGTTAATTTTCCATCATAAACAAAAAAAGAAAAATAAAAAACGAAATTAGACAGATCAACACCGAAATTTGGTAACGCAGTTCGACACACCTTGCCTATGTCTGTTAAGCCCTCACCCAGCTTAATTCTTTCACTAATGATAATAGTTCTATACAAGGCTTTACTAAGCTGACACTACTCAACTCTTGACACTATCTCTCGTTCTCACACCTTATAAAAGAATTTCATACCTAAACAGCACACCTTTTTCTTTTCCATTCACCGTGAATAATCACCAGAAAAACCTCATCAAAACACTCATGTATTTTCTGCAAAACATGGACAATACCTAATGACCCACGCAATAAAACTAATACCACAAAACAGCACCAAGTGACCTACGTAAAAGGACCAACACCCAGAAATTTGTGCCAACATCTGCATAGAAGAAAAATCACCTAACAAGTCACTTGTAGCCTTCAATCAACAGCGTAACACTGCAGTAAAAATTCAATACCACAAAACCTACATGCAACTCTCACACACGTCACCTTGCTTAATCCATATCTCCAAAAGAAACGTAAGTCACAGGAATCTTCATCCAAGATAGAGTTCTACTTGCACAACAACTCCTTCCAAGAAGCCAATTCAAGTAAGACTTCTTGCTTTATATTTTTAATCATTATCTGACTATCTCACAAAACATGCCAAAATTAAACAAAAAGATATATGATAAATATTTTAACACTATCAGACACCAAGCTGAAGAAGAAGAAAAGAAATGGTACTTCTTTTTATCAGCCTCCACTCCATTTTGCTGATTATATATGTATTAATTATTTGGCCCAACCATTACAAGTAACAACATTGTTAGCTTCCATGCTTGTGGATTGATGATTTGGAATAGAAAGAGAGATAATGAAGAATCATGAGAATATGGACACTAATTACTTCAGTGCACAATTGTTCTCATTTAATAATCTGCTACATATCTACAACTTAGATGGCATGATTTGGAATTTTCATTTTGTTTGAAAGATATGTAGAAGAGTTATAATGATATATGTTGGATTTAATCCAAAGTGTGGGTAAATACACACACACACACACACGTATATATATACTATCATAAAGTTAAGCCCGGTTAAAGTAATCTATTAAGGCTTTAGGCTATATGACATCTAATTAAGTATAGGTTTTAATGTGTAGAGACCCAAAAGTCTGATTTATATTTTATAATGGGCTAAAATAGAAATAAGACGAATTATTTAAAAAGTTAAGATTATGGTCCCTAAATCATATAAACAATTGTTTTTTTTAATATCTCATCAGTCAGAGAAGAGACGAATCTTAAGAGAAAAAACATTCCTTTCTGGTTTTTAGTAAAAGCATTTAATCTTTATCATAGTCTTTCAAGAACGTTTCCGTTTTTTAATACATAAAGCTTTGGTTTATACTTTAAGCATTAACCATCGATAAAAACCAGAAGTACCTTTATTACACTTTGACCATTGAATAAAGACATAATAATAATAATAAGAAGAAACTAATGTATTTGGGTTTATACTTTAACCATCAGGACTAGAAACATCCTTAAAGCTTTAGCATTTTGGAACCAAATANNNNTAAAGTCAACTTTAGGAAAAATTAGATATTTGGTCAACTAGTACATTCGATTATTTTTACAAATTTTATATTCGATTCATACATGATGTTTCAATTTATGCGGTTTTAGAAAAAAATCAATTACACATGCTTTTAGTTTATATTTTTGTATGAAAATTTATTGTTCAAGGTGTGTTCAAATATTGTTATGATTAATTTTTTATTAATATTGTGAAATAAACTGATTGAAACAACATAATACCAAAGTAGCCTCTCTTGTGTAAATTAATTTATTTTATAATAATAAGATGGTTATGTATGTGTAATTCATGTGGGTATTGACCGGCCCAAAGGGAGGTTAATATTTTGGCCGAATTACATGTACAATTGTGGTAATAAATATGTGACAATTATTAGGTTTGCTATGTGAACAATTAATCGATCCAAAGAAAGGTTAATTGTTAGACATTTTTGTTATTGTCAATGTTTGATTACTGCACCAAGATTACCACTTGCAAATCGATATTTCTGTACAATGACTAAATATTAATGTTGTGTTAGGTATCTTATGATAGGCTTTACCATTATTTGATTTTATATGATTATCTAGAATTTATGTGAGCTTGTTTGTTGGTTGTTTTGTTCTCTGTTCAGTTGCTACTTCTGCTTCTACTATTATTGCCAGCATCAACTCCATTCTCATGCTTAACAATACAAAGTTTAAGGCATGGAAAGAGAATGTTATGATCGTTCTCAATATCATAGATCTAGACCTTGCATTAAGGACTGAACGACCTTCTTATCTTACTACTAATAGTTCTCTTGATGATAAGAGGGACACGGAAATGTGGAAATGTTCAAATTGCATGATTTTTATGATCATAAAGTGTGCTATTTCGGAAACCTTCAAGGGCACTATGTCCAAAGGGGTAACTATTGTCAAAGATTACCTTGAGGACATCAAAAAGAGGTTTGCCAAAAGCAAAAAGGCTGAAACAGGTACGAGTTAGGCATTTCAATAAATATAAGGGAAAAGGAAGCATAAGGGAGTACATCTTGGAGATGTCCCATCTTGCTTCGAAACTAAAGGCGCTAGAGTTAAAGTTGTCTGAGGATTTGGTTGTGCATTTAGTTTTTATATATCTTCCTACATAATTCAGTCAGTTTAAGGTTAGCTATAACTGTCAAAAGAAGACTTAAACTCTAAATGAGCTAATTTCTCATTGTGTGCAAGAAGAGGAAAGACTAAAGCAAGAGAAGACAGAAAGTGCTCATTTGGCAACTACCTCAGAGGACAAGAACTTGAAAAGAAAGAAGGACAAGGAAGCTGCAGGTGCCGCACCACTAAAGAAACAATAGAAGCATTAAGATAAGGCTTTTGCTTATTTTTTCTGTAAAAGTACTGCACACAAGAAAAACGATTATACCAAATATCATGCATGGCATACAAAGAAGGGTAAATTTCTTGCTTTGGTTTGTTTTGAGGTTAATTTAACTTCGGTACCTATACACACTTGATGGCTAGATTCTAGTGCTACTACTCATATCAGTGTGTCTATGCAGGGTTATTTGAGCTATCGAAAGCTAATTGATGTTGAAAGATACATCTGTATGGATGACGGTAAAGTGGTAGAAGTTAAGGCTATTAAAACTTTTAGGTTATTGTTAAAGACTGATTATTATTTAGATTTGAATGAGACTTATGTTGCACATTTAGATGAAATTTAGTTTCTATTTCAGCATTGGACAAATTTGTTCCTTTTGTTCATTTGGAAATGATCAATTTAATCTTTTTCAAGATTTATCACTTGTTGGTATCGGTTCTTTATCATTTGTTGATAACCTATATTTAATTAATATGGTTGCCTTATATAATGAAACATTGCATGTATGTAAAGGTATAAAGCGAAAATTAACCAATAAGTATTCTGCTTCATTATGACATAATCGTTTAAGGCATATCTCGCAAAAAAGATTCAACAACTTATGTCTGATAGAATTCTTGATCCCCTTAATTATACGAACTTTGAAAATTGTGTTAATTGTATTAGGGTAAAATAGACAAACCTAAGGAAATCAGGTGCCAACAAGGTTATGGACATCTTAGAACTCATACATACAGACAATTGTGGGTCATTCCCTACAGCTTCATGGAATGGTCAATAATATTTATTACATTCATAGATGATTAATCCTGTTATATCTACCTGTATCTCATTCATGAGAAGTCTCAGTCTTTGGACGTGTTCAAAAACTATAAGGCTAAGGTTAAGAATCAACTCAACAAAAAAATAAAAAGTATTAGATCTGACCGTGGTGGTAAATACTATGGTAGATATAACAGATTAGGTGAACAACGTTTAGGACCATTTGCTAAGTTCCTTGAAGAGTGCGGTATCGTCTCACAGTACATTATGCCAAGATGTCCTATCATGGATGGTGTTGTTGAAAGGTGAAATAGAACATTGAAGGATATGATAAGGAGTATGATTAGTCATTCTACTTTACCATAATCTCTTTGAGGAGAAGCATTAAAGACTATAGCTTACATACTACCAAAACCCCTTATAAGCTATGGACAAGCAAAAGGCTCAGTTTGAACCACTTGCACATTTAGGGTTGCTCAGCTAAGGTAAGGTTGTATAAGCCAAATGAAAAGAAACTGGATTTTAGAACTATTAGTTGTTATTTTATTAGATACTCTGAATAGTCTAGGGGTTACAAGTTTTATGATCTCACTGTAAAGTCAATTTTTGAGACAGAAAATGCCCGGTTCTTTAAGGATGTTGAGTTTGCGACGGGAGATAAGGTGAGAGATATTGTCTTTGAAAAGGAATATGCTAATATTCCTCCAGTTATTGTTAACAATGATGTGGGTTTTATTCCTGATATTGTCAAAGTAACAAATCCAGAACAATAAGACAATATTAAAGAACTCCCTGTTCAGATTACAGAAATTATTCCAAAAGAACAAACTTACCAACCTCAAGAACTAGTGTCATTAAGGAGATCCACTAGAGAAAGGAGAAGTGTGATTCCAAATGATTACATAGGGTTGACATTGACGTTGTGGAAGATGATCCAATCAACTTCCATCAGGCTTTACAAAGTTCTAACTCTCAGAAGTGGATTGATGCCATGAATGAGGAGATAAAGTCCATGAAAGAAAGTGAAGTTTGGGCTCTTGTTGCATTGCCTGAAGGTGTGAAACCCATCTATTACAAATAGATATTTAAAACTAAGAGGGATTTGAAGGCCAATGTGGAGAGATATAAGGCTTGTTTAGTAGCCAAGGGCTTTACACAGAAAGAAGGCATTGATTATAAAGAGACTTTCTCTCTAGTTTCATCGAAAGACTCTTTTAGAATTATAATGGCACTTGTGACACATTTCAACCTTGAGTTGCATCAGATGGACGTAAAGACTGTGTTTCTCAATTGTGACATTAATGAGCCAATTTATATGGTGCAACTAGAAAACTTTGTGTCAGGAGACCCAAAGCAAATGGTTTGTAAATTGAAGAAATCCATCTATATGCTCAAGCAAGCTTCTCGTCAATGATGTTACAAATTTCATCAAGTTGCTCTTTCGTTAGTTTTGGAATAAATACAATTGATGATTGTATATACCATAAGTTTAGTGGGCGCAAGATTATTTTTCTGATTTTATATGTTGATGACATATTGCTTGCCAGTAATGATATAGGCTTATTACACGAAACTAAAAGCTTTCTGATAAAGAAACTTGAAATGAATTATCTTGGTAATGCCTCTTTTATATTAGGGATACAAATACACCAAGATCGCTCTCAGAGTATACTTAGGTTGTCACAAAAGAGCTACATCGAGAAAATTCTTAAGAGGTTTGACATACAGGATTGTAAACCAAGTGACACCCTCGTTGTTAAGAGAGAGAATTTTAGTCTCAGTCAATTCCCTAAGAATGAGTTTGAAACTAAAGAGATGCAAAAGATTCCTTATGTTTCAGCAGTAGAGAGTCTAATGTATGCTCAAGTCTGTACGCATCAAGATATTGTGCATATTGTTGGAATGTTGGGCAATGCTTAAGCAATTCTGGAATGGATCACTGGAGAGCAGCCAAACGAGTTATAGGAAGTCGGATCAGCTAGAGATCATTGGGTATTCCAATTTTGATTTCACTAGATGCCAAGATAATCGGAGATCCACATCGGGCTATATTTACCTGCTAGCTGGAGGAGCTATTTTCTGGAAGAGTGCTAAGCAGACACTCATAGCTTCTTACACTATGGAAGTGGAGTTTATAGCATGTTATGAGGTATCCAATCATGGAATATGGTTGCGAAATTTTGTCACTAGGCTGCGCATTATAGATGGTATTGAAAGACCATTAAAGTTATTTTGTGAGAATAAGTCAAGAGTGTTATACTTTAACAACAACAGGAGCTCAACGAAGTCAAAGCATATAGACCTCACGTTCCTAGTTGTCAAAGAAAGAGTTTAAGATAGTCAAATGTCTGATGAACATATTGGGGCAAACTCCATGGTTGTGGATCCACTCACTAAGGGATTACCACCCAAGGTCTTTCATGAGCATGTGCTCATATGAGTGTTGTATCTATTGAAGATATATCATTTAGTAGGAGTTTGTTATTTCGAATGATTTTCAATTATAGACACTTTTATGATTTATTTGAACCTTAAAGTTTATTTGGTTGATCTCACTAAGGAATAAGGAATTTGAACCAGATGGAAGTAGGCATGTTAAGATCACATTACATGTAATTTTCATGCTACACATCCATGTTTGATCTTTTTTGTTTAATTATATTGGCATAAGTTACCATTGATGGGTTTAGTTATGATATGCATATAATGAAAACCGTTTTGATCCTATGTTATTATAATTGATGGATGAGATTAATTAAAGATATATTTGGTACTGATAACAAATTTTGAGCTCATAAAGTTATGACATGATATACAATTAAAGGAATTATTTATATATGACCCAAGTGGGAGATTGTTGGAATTAATCCAATGTGTGGGAACATATATATATATGAATAAATTGTATATTATAAGTTATCGTAAAGTTAAGCCTAGTTAAAGTGATATATTAAGGTTAAAAGCTTTAGGCTATATGACATCTAATAAAGTATGATATGTTAAGGTTAAAGGCTTTAGGTTATATGACATCTAATAAAGTACGAGCTTTAATGTGTAGAAATTCAAAAGTCTAATTTCGATTTTATGATGAGCTAAAATAAAAATAAGACAATTTATTTAAAGAGTTAGGGTTATGGTCTCTAAGTCATATGAATAATTGTCTTTTCTGATATCCTAGTAATAAGAGAAAAGACGGATAACCGCAACACTCAAGAATCACATTGTTCTCATAGATCTGGGTATGCTTCCGCAATAGATCTAAGTACTATTGATGATTTGACATGATTGTTTTGTGACTGGTGATGATTTTCACTGTAAGGAATTAAATTCTATCAATATAATCTAATTTTTTAGGTTTGAATTTTTCGGGTTTCAACATGAATTCAACTCGTCTCATTATGAGTTGGAATGTAAATTTTTAGTTTAGTTTGTGGTTTCATCTAAAAAAAGTGTTAAAAATATTTTCTAACGTCTCATTTTTGACAATGAAGCTAGTAAAGTTACAGATATGCAATGTAATATTATTAAGAGATAGAGTAAGTATCAAAAGAGTCATTGCAATAGTGAATGTTTAAGGCTTGTTTGATTCTACTATAATTCTTTTTCTTTTATTTTCGTTTTTTAAATTTAGTAAAAGATTTTACTTGGTGGATATTTTATTTTATTTTATTTAAAAATATAAAACATAAAAAAAATAGAAGTTAAATCAAATGGTCAAAAAGATCATATCCCTTATATATTATCCGTTGGAATTTGGTCCATAAAAATTTTATCCACATGTATATATAAGAGCAGACTCTTACAAGGGTTGTTGTTTTTTTTAAACCGAATTAAGCTTATAAATTAAATTTGAGTTTAATGTCCGACATTATGAATTCCTGATCTAGCCTGGCCATTGCAGTCCCTACTCCATATTGTCCTAACCTGAGTCCAAAAAGTGGACAAATACATACCATTGAGGTTCGAATTCTGCAATATTATTTCTGTACTGGTTGTGCAAGGCACTAGGCAGTGATGAGAGAGAAGACATGGGCTTTCGCCCAAGTTATGCAGAACAACAAAAGAAGGGCTTAGACAGAACAATTGTGACTAAAGAGAGCTGAACTGGCCCTGCTGACAAACACCTATGTTTCAGCAGCATCGTCGAATGATTTTTTACTTCAGTGTGCAGTTAAGTTTGTTGATTTGATAAGCAATAAGAATGAGTCGAATTGAGTTTGAACATCCTAAGCCCCAAGTCCAAGCCTAAAAAAGTTGTGTTCGAGCAAAATTAAGCATATCTTAATCTGTTGACTTTGAGTTTGAGTTACTAAAATAATATTCACTGCATTATAAAGTTATTAAAATAATATTCATTGCATCTTAAAAGTGATAACCGAGATAATGTTAGGAGTTTATTTAAACCTTTTGTGAAACGTTAAGTTAAAAATTAATTTTTTAACAAGTGTTTAAAAAATATTTTAAGATCAAATTAGTGTATAGTAAGTCCAAATTATTAATTGTGACATGACATAAGCTAAATTTATTACTTATATGCTAAAAGTTGCTAAAACTTAATTTAGTTAAGATTTAGATGCTATTAGTATTGTTACAAAGACCTTAAGATGTAACGTGATATTATAGACAATGATAGAGACTAAGATTTTCGATGGTCCTCCTAATCATACTCTTGCAGAAGCACTTTGTATGAAAAAAGTTCTAACCTGGATAAAACTTAATAACATAATGTGCAACGCTATTGAATCAGATTATCTTCTACTTGAGAATGCTCTTAAGGGAGGTGTTTTGGATTTATCTTATGCAGGGGTGGTTATATCGAATTGTAAAGCTCTTCTATAACAGCTTCAAAAAATTGGCATCTATCATGTCAAAAGATCAGCGAACAAGGTAGCGCATGCCGCATGCCATAGTTAGGGAGGCTTTATTCCAGTTTGATTTTGTGAATTGAGGAACTCATATTCTTCAATTTGTGATTAATATTTCTTGTTCTGAGTTTAATTCTTCTGATGTAATTCAGCCAGGTTTTTTTCATCAAACATATGGATCTAGGTTAGGTGTAATGGGGAAGTCTATTGACTCGGGTTAGCTTGGTCCATTTGCTTCGGTTTTTTCCTGGCCGTTTTGTTAGTACCATAATTATAAGTTTTAAAAAAAAGAACAATAGGTTATAATTTGTATCTTTTACGTAAACAAAAACTTCATGTTTCACATAAAGTCAACGTAACATTTTCATTACTGTACAAATATTGGAAAAAGTTCAACACATTCAAATTCAGATAGTTCACATTGTCTTTGTATTACACTAATTTTAAACTTAATCAAGCATAGTTAAATCAAAACAAATCCTATTATTCTACCAATTTAAAAACTATTATTGCTGTATATGCCAATTGCTATGATCATTCCTAGTCAAAATCATCAAGCGAAAGAGAGAGGAAGTTGTCTTTTGGTCAAAATTTCAGACCAAGAACATCACAATTCCAATCCAAATGGTGTATTTTATAAAATTAACAACTTGGAGAATACTTTCTCTTACCAACTAGAATATAATATCAAAAGTTGGTATTGGTTACCCTTTCATCATTTCTAAATTGTTCGGGAATACTTGTGAGGTCCAAAGAGAGTGCTTCTTATCTTTCTTAGGTCAAATATGCATTTCACACCTTATTATTTATGAAAAGTACTATATCTTAAAGTTATTAAAATGATATTATTCACATTTCGACTATTTTTATGTATATAACAATATTATAGAACATATATATATTTATTATAAATAGATTATGATTATTATAAATATATATAAATAATATCAATAATAAATATAACTAGTTGCAAATGTGATAAAAAAAAATACAACAACATAACCCAATAAAAGTTTCGTTGATTTGAAAGGTTTAGAGAGGTCCAGTAATATACAATCTTACCTTTCATAAATAGAGAGACTACTTTTGATAGATTTGCTTAAAAGTTATAAATACATGCATATACATATTAAAATAATAATAGTTAACATAAAAATAAAAATAAAATAGACATAAAGGATGATGATGATGATCATAACAATAATGATGATGATAAATATGTATAAATAAAAATATAAAATAAATAATATAATAAATATAGAACAAGGTTAAGAGTAAAATAAATAAATAAATACAAAAATAAGAAAGAATACAAGCAGACCATCATAAGCAAATATTTAGGCTAAAAGTGATTAAAAATTTTATTAAGTAGCAATTGTACCTTTAATTAATATTTAAAATTTATTTTTAAAATTATGCCAAAATTTGACAAGTTCAAATTATTTAATTATTACATTACATAGATTAAGTTGACAATCTAATTATTAAAAACTGAGATAAATCTAACTTTATTACAATTTAAGATGCTACTACTAGGATTGTGATAGGATAAATAATGATAAACACATATTTAGAATTTTTGAGAAACTTATGGTATGATTACTTTAATCCTTGTTTTAGAGATTTACCAAGTTTTGTCAAGGTCAAGTTTGGTGTTGGTGACTCCAATTCATCATTGTTGCTTCCACCAAAAGCTTCTAGCTATCACCAACCGACCATGAACCAATTGGATCCCATCATAATCAAAGTTGGACCACCTTCCTCTACCAACCCCACTTCATACCAAATTCACCATACCCTAGAAAATATTAAGGAAAAAAAAAAGAAAATTATCTTACTTTCCAATCTAGTGATGATGACTGCCCATAGTAAAGAGCAATTCCCTTTTAGTTATTAGTTGACTTTTTAAGCTTCTAGTTGCAAAACGTTTGGATTTTAGGAGAGGTTATTTGAAAAGGAATTGCTTAATTTGCACATAAAGGGGATGAAACACTACTATTAGTGAGCCAATGAACCTAATTTTGAGAAACAACCTTTCGCCAAACTATAACGAGTGAAGATTGACCAACAAATGAGGTTACAATCTTGAATTTAATGGAAATTGAACGATTCGATTTAGGTCAATATTGAACTGTACTTCTTAATGCTCCAAATCAAATATGATAATTTTGTCAAATTCAAGTTCGGATTAAGTTAAATTTATTCTAATTATTCAATTTACAATCAAATTATATTAAGTCAAGTTTCAACTAATTTATCACAATTGATTGCATCTAAAATAATATAAACTCTTAAACCAAACTCAAACCTTATAAAACCAAGTTTGATTCATTGATTTGAAGTCATACCAAACTATCCTAAAGTGGGTTTGTTGATTATTAATCACCTTGAATGATTTCTAAATAACCTAATAATAATATAATTTCCGTGTTTTGTGTGGTTCATTTTGTTTAGAGAACTAAATAGTAATAATATTTTTGGTGTGTGTGTGAGTTGTGTGGTTCATTTTGTTCAATAGAAATTAGATTGTGCATTGCATGATGGAGGTCTCCACAAGAAGTCTTTGTCAAAGTGAACGTGGATGGCTATTTGATTGCAAGGGATCGGAATTGAAGAAGTGGGAATCCAATTTCTATCTACTTTATTAACATATAACAACTATTATCTTTTTTATTTAAATATATCATTTTATTATAAATATGTATTTTATTGTATTTTATAGCTCGTAATTATATTTTATATTAATGTGAAAATGAGTAAGTGACTTACTGTGGTAGTCATTTATGACCAACGAGTAGGGAAAGTAATGGGTCGGGTCAAACTCGAGCCTGAATAGATTTAAGATTTTATGTTCTAATGTTGGATTGGACTTAGGGAATATGAAGGCTCGATTGGGCAT
>JAOTAZ010000218.1:1541762-1554236 GCA_025629785.1 Erythroxylum oxycarpum | reverse complement strand
AATGCTTTGTATGTATAATGAGCCCATTGTGGTTTTATTGTTTTTATACATTGACTGATTGTAAATTATTATTGGATAACTGTAATAACTGAAAATGGTTAAGTGGGAATATAGACTCAAGATTGTTACTGTATTTTTTCGCGTGAATAAATGTTTAACAAAAAAAAGAGCGAAGAAATTGTATACCGAGTTTTACTGACTGATGTAATACGCCACCCTCGCGGGGCACGAACTTGGATATCACCAATGATATCAGGTTCGGGTCGCTCGGGAGTGGGGTGTTACAGTATAAATAAGGTGTTAATATTTTTATTGATATGTATATTAAATTCAAAGTACTTAAACATGAAAGGAATATGTTACAAATTGAATGATTGATGTTTGCGATTAAATTGATTCCATGAGATTCGATGCCATTGTATCATTATTGCATGTTGCATGTTGCACGAATGTGTGATTATGTGTTTTTGTGTTTGATTGTGTTTTTGTGTTTTGTTTTTCTTAAGGACAAGCAAAAGATTAAGTGTGGGGATGTTAATAGGTATAGATCATACTATGTTTTTCTAAGTGTTTTAGTGGGTTTTCAAGTGTTTCTTAGATAATTATTATGTGCATAGGCTTAGAATTGTGTTATTGTTATTGTTAGTATTAGTTTATATTTTAAGTGTTTAAGTGTTTTAAAGAATGAATTCGATCTTAATTTTACATTTTATGAGGTGTTTAATATGTTTATGAGTGTTAGAAATCAAACAATTAAAGAATAAAGAAGATGGAGGAAGCTTGAAGGTGTCACGATTGTGCACAAGGAGCACGATCGTGACAGACGTGTATGGAGCTACATAGCTCTCTGCCACGAATGTGACAAAGGAGTGTGATCGTGACAAAGGTTTTTCCAAGCACAAGATTTTTAGTATTTTTAGGGTTCAAGACTATTTTTGGAACCAAACAACGTGGGGAAACCTTAAACATAATAATCGAACCTTAATGTACTATATAAGAACATGAAAAACAGAAGAAAGTGGTCGTAGCCACAAATCAAAGTAGATCAAAAGTAGAGAGATCAAAGAAGAGCTTTAGGAAAAATCATCATTTTATATCAAAGAGTCAGACAATTTTTATTCTTTTCCTTTTACTTTCTTCATTATCCTTGATGTGTAATTGGATTTCAATGATGTTTATCACGTTTATGGATTTCTAAATCCAGATTAGGAATGATTCTGGAATTATTTTGTGAACTTTAATTATTGTTGATTTCAATACATATATGGATGTTTGTGATAATTATCGTGAATAATCTTAACAACAAATCGAGAGAGTAAGTCAAAGTAATTATTTTTAGGTTGTTCAATGGGAGTTGGCAATTTAATAGACCCATAATTATCAAATTAATGATCAATAGAAGAGAGATCTTAGTTGTGAAATTAATTATCTAATATATTGTTTCATATCTAATTGAATAAGTTAGGAATAGTTTTGTAAATCGAGATATTACAAATCTATAAATATCAAATTCAATTAAGGTTAATTGATTAGATCTTGAAAGAGAACAATCAAAACATTAGGAAATCTAGGATCAAATATAATTGAATCAACAAGATCAAATATTTTCTTTAGCATGGATAAATTGTTTAGTGTGGATAAACTAGTTGCAACCCAACCAAATCCTTATAAATCTTGTTCAAGGTCAAGAACAACCCTAACTAGTACCCATATATATATATATAATCTATTTATATTCAAAACAATCTTAAATAATGTTTAGAAACAAAAAATTAGACATTGCAACTACAACTAACTATAACATTGGTCAACTAATTTGGCTATGAACTCATGGTTTATGTTATAGATATTAGTTGACCAATTATCACGCTAGTTGATTAGTCTAACCAAAGCCTTAATATTGGTCATCCAAATCTCTATATTGGTCGACCAAACTTCCTTAAATAAGTTTTCCAAAAACTCTCAAGTTTTTTTAAAGATCAAAACACAGTTATTTGATAAAATTTTGATTAAAAATTATTTTAAAAAATCTTTAAAGCGTTTTGATGCATTAAGAGTTTTTTTAACTTCTCAATTTTTTTCTTTTTAATTATGGTAAAGCATATGTAATACGCTCTAGGTATAAATGATCATATAATAATTAAGCCCCTAATTTATTGAAATTAACAAGATAAAGTTACAAGAATGATTACAACTTTTTACTAAAATATTGGTATACGAGATTTCTCCTTGTTCTTGGTTCTTTACTTGAATATCCTTGAAATTGATTAAATTAGCTCCTTTGCTCACATTAACATTCTATTAAAATTGATATTTCACAAATTAACTTACTAATATCATCTAGTATACAAATATTAGTCTTAATATATTTTTATTATCAAAATGATTTAAAACCTTAGTCAAAAAAATCTCATCTTTTTATAATGATGACAAAAGATTTCATGATATGGTAACTTTAAGTTCTCTTTTCTTTTAATCCCCTTATTATGCAGTAACCCCCATTAGGGGATGTATTATGCAGTGAAGGGGGATTAGTCACCGGCTTCGCCTAGTGGACACCTCCTGGGCTAAACCCACGAACCAAAAAAACATATATGTTGCGAATTGTGATTGACTTTTTTTAAAAGGAAAAACAATTGCGCTCAGCGCATATTATTAAGATCCATAGTTAAAACATCATACAGAAAAGGAGGACATACTACCCATTCAAAACTAGGAATAGAATTAGCTACACTAGCTATCGTATGAGCAATTTGATTTACTGGTTTTCTAACAAATGCATATAAGGTAAACGAAAGCTCATTAATCAGAGTTTTACAATCCTGAATAATCATTGAAAAGTATGAAGAAAATGTAAGCATAAATTGCGGAAATTGAGTAACAACTTGACAATTCATCTCCACGCAAATTGGGAAGAAAGATAAAGTTTTGATCCAACTCAAAGCTTCCCGAAAATAAAAGGCTTCTCCTACTTGTGGATCTCTCCAACCTGGTAGCGTCATGACTTTCCCAGCACAATTGTCCCCCTGAGAATTTCGGATTATCATGCCAATGCCATAAAAACCATTCTCCAATAAAGCCATATCAATATTACATTTAAATTGATTTGGAGCTGGAGCCACCCAATAAGCTTGAAAACATTGGTTTAGTGGTATATGAGCAGCATTGGATTCCTTTGTTGCCTTCCATTCAAAAAGGGTTGTCCGTGCCAGACTTATAATAGACTGATGTGAATGAATATGCGATGTCCACATAAGTTCGTTATGATTCATCCATAAACTCCATATTATCATAAAAATCTCGTCCTATTGGGAATGCGGAAAAGATAAGACCACACTCGTAAGCCATTAATGTAAAGATGAGATAGTGTTCCAGCCCACCGTAGATAGAAGCCATGCAAACTGGGCAAAGTCACAGTAATAAAATAGATGTTGTGTAGTTTCCATAGTCTTACCTCAAATAGGACAGGTGTAATCCACATCCATATGTCTTCTTCTTAAAGTGGCTCTGCATGGACGTACATTACGTAAAATTCACCATATAAGAATTTGTACTTTACCTAGAACTTGAACCTGCCAGATTCTTTCCCATGGGAAGCCAGTGACAGTAAAATTCTCATTGGCTATCTCTGTGCTGAGTCTGTAATCGTCTTTGACTTGGTATTCACCTTTTCTATTTTTGTTCCAAACCCAATCATCTGGAATAGTTGAAAGTCCCAACGGAATCTGTGGAATGAGGTCTGCATCCCGTGGGTTGAAGGAGTTTTGAATCAACGTTTTGTTCCATTGGCGTCTTACCATGAGATTAGTCACCACATTTAAATTCAATTCCTCTATGAATTCCTTCTGAATTGTAGGATCCACATTATCCATCATCCCGGAATCTGGCCAGATATTGATAGTAACACCATCACCAACACGTTTTCGACATCCCTGAAGTAAGATGGGTTGCGCTTGACACATACTTCGCTAAATCTGGCTTGGATTACTGCCTATATGTGCTGTAAATTAGAGTTAGGGAAGTATCTGGCCTTTAAGATTTTTGCAGCAAAAGAATTTGGATACTTAATCAACCTCCAACCTTGCTTTGCTAATAGAACAAGATTGAATTGTCGAAAGTCACAGTATCCTAACCCTCCATAAAACTTTGGAATTGCTATATGTTTCCATCGAAGCCATTTTATGCCCTTATTGTCTAGTCTACCATTATGCAAAAAGAAACAACTCATTAGATTTTCCAAGTCCTTACAAATATCGACAGGCAATAGGAAAAAAGATATGACGTAGTTTGGCATCGCTTGAGCCACCGTTCGCAACAAAACATCTTTACCTGCCTTTGATAACAATTTTGCTTTCCACCCCTATAATCTTTTTGTTAATTTTTCCACCACATAATGAAACACCTGTATTTTATGTCATCCAATAATAGATGGCATTCCCAAATAGTTATCGTGCCCATCCCGCTTATTAACACCCAAAATTTGACAAACCGAGAGTCTGGATGCCTCTTCTGTGTTAGGGGTAAACAAGACTCCGGATTTTGAAAGGTTGATTTTCTGCCTCAAAGTTGTGTCATATATTTGTAAACACTCTTTCAACTTTAAAGCCTCCTCTCGTGTAGCTCGAGTAAAGAAAAGAGCATCATCTGCGAAAAAAAGATGCGATATCGGAATGGACCTTTTGCGACTAGAGCCCCATGAATACAACCTTGTGCTTGACATTTAGATAACATTGCAGATAGACCTTCCGCAAAAAGTATAAAAAGATACGGTGAAAGCGGATCCCCTTGCTGTAAGCCCCTACCGGGAATTAAAAGGCCATGTTCTTCAGCTCTATGGATAAGATAATAGGAGACAGATGTAACTATTTGCATAATTTTATTAACCCACCACTCATCGAACCCCAATTTCAACATAATCAATCTCAAAAAGGCCCATTCAATTCTATCATACGCCTTACTCATGTCAATTTTTAAAGCAAGGAAACTAAAATGACCCTGAGTTTTTCTCTTGAGTGAATGAAATAATTCGTATGCTACAGTTATATTATTTGAGCAGGGGAAGTTGACAGAAAGGGCGGTTTTTACTTTTTAGTTGACCATTCTCAGTCTGACGCGACATCCCTTTTGCTCTTTCTGAGCACACTCCGCATACATATATATATACATATATACACACTGGTATCTTGTATCGGACATGACATTAATGGTGTCTTAATAACTTTCATTAAATTTCTACTTAATCTACTTCTTTGGTAAATTAATTAATTAATCTCCTTTTTCATTTCCAAAAAAAAAAAAGGGAATGAGAATGAGAGAAAGCTTGAACAAAACTTAGACTCTTTCTCTCACTAACCGTTTCTTCTCTTATAATCCTGTATTTCTGTAATCTCCTTCCTTTCCCGTCCCAAATTGTCTCCGAAACCAAACAAACCAGACGCCCTTAAAAAAGACTCAGCTAACCCAAAATCAGACATCTATTGGGTCTTCATCTTTTTATGCTGAAAGTGTCCAGTCCATTCATTTCTAAACGTCCTGTACATATGTTCGATTTTTATTTTTTTGATCTTTTCAACTGAATTTACATGAATTCGAGGGTTTTGAGTTTGGTTTCTGCTTTGAAAAAATAGATTCCGGATGAGGTATTTGGCGATTTAGCTGGAAAGAGAATGACAATGGTAATAGAACAAGTGATGTCATCGTTTTTATGGTTGATTTTAGCTTTCAATTCCTTCATAGAGTCACCGGTAATGCCGAAGGTATCTTCTACTAGCTCATTTTCTCTCTGTGAATCAATTAACCTTCTTTTGCTTCTCGTGGGTTTTTGAGATTTGGTTCTGTTGACTCTCACTCTATATTTGACATGTTGAAGTGATATCTGGGCAACTTTATGTGTGTAGAGTCATTATTACTTGCCGGTGTTTGGTTTATTTGAACTTCCTTTGCTATGTATTTTTCCTTTCTTATGAATTGGTTGTTCGAATTTACTCTGTTATGCTTCTGATTTTGATTTTGTCATTTTATATAACTGATAGTGCCATAAGTGAGATTGGATGTCTTTTAGAATGATATAGTCAAATCAGTCTTATTTTGTTTGTCTTATTGGTCTAAGGACGTATGTATTTTCATGAATATTTCATTTGTTTGCGACAGGCGATGCTTTACAGGCATTGAAGACCAATTTAGTTCATCCTAATAAGGTCCTTCAAAGTTGGGATCCTACCTAATGTGATCCTTGTAATTGGTTCCATGTTACATGCGACAACCAAAGTAGTGTTACTCGAATGTAAGTTAGTTGCACCCAACTCTAACTGCTTGATGCACTTCCTATATTGCTTCTACTCAAATTGTACTCAGGCTATGATGATCTTGTGTTTCTCTTCTTGTTCACTTAGTGATCTTGGGAATGCAAATCTATCAGGTCAACTGATTTCGCAGCTTGGTCAACTTTCAAATTTGCAGTACATGTAAGTAGTATTGTTCACATAAAGTTCCTCTCTCTCTCACAAGCCTGCACTGATCATTTCTTACGCTATTTATACTTCTGATGACATTATATTCCAAGCAATTGATCCTCGAATCTGATCTTGAAATCAACAAATGTCATTGCTTTTCCTTCTTAGAAAGTTCAGTTGCTGAATGTCATCTTTTTTATCACAGGGAACTTTTTAGTAATAATATCAGCGGAAAAATTCCAAATGAGCTCGGAAACCTAACAAAACTGGTGAGCTTGGATCTTTTTTTAAACACTTTAAGTGGACCAATTCCGGTGACCTTGGGCAAGCTTCAGAGTCTGCGGTTCCTGTATGAAAACATCTTTATCTTTCTTTTCTATTTGTACGCTCAACTAGATTTTTCAGCATCTCTTGATCTTATGGCCGTTTTTCGTAAGTATTATAAATCCTGAACATCTTGTCTGTGACTGTTTTTCTTTCTGTCAGCTAGGCGTCTAAGCAACAATAGCTTGTCTGGGACCATTCCAATGTTGTTAACTACCATTCTATCCTTGCAAGTTCTGTAAGTATTAAAATACTAAGAAGTTGCTTCAAATGTCCTTATATTCTTTTCTTTCCTCTAGTATCATATTTTGTTTTAAGATCATTTAGACCTGTATGAATGCAGGGATCTTTCAAACAACAATCTAGTTGGAGATATTCCTGTCAATGGCTCCTTTTCTTTATTCACTTCCATCAGGTATGTTGCAACTATTTTTTGTTTTGTTGAGGTGGTTATCAATAATCTGATAGTGGTTCGTGAATTTCTTGCTTATATGTGCAGTTTTCAGAATAATCAACTTAATACTCCTCCACCTGCTCCACCTCCTCCTCCACCTCCTCCTGTTGTCCCAACAACCCCAACACTTTCTAATGGTAAAATAAGTTCTTTATCCTGTGTGTCCCTTTTTCCCCCCCTTATTGATGGTGGCCTATTCACTTGCCTTTTTTGCATACTTGTTATAAAAAGCAGGAATTTGTTTCAATTATGTGGATAACTTCGTTTTCCCCTCTTCATCTTTCTTGATCCTGTGTAAATTCAAAGTGATGTAAAAAACTCTGTATAATTATTTAAAACCTTGGCTGATTGAAAATGCCTATTTGACTCACGGGTTATCCAGATTAAATTGTTGATCTTTTTTCTTTCTAACTGGAAATAGAACTGAGAATATTCCTTTTGTTGAATACTAAGAGTAACAACCGTAATGACTTAAATATAGTAAAAAATGTACATTACCAGCATGCTGATTCTTGGTTTGAGATAGAGAGCTAGTGATTGCATTTATGATTAGGATCTGAAACCCAAAATTTCTTGTTAAAATCCCAGAGTTATCTCAATTCAAATTTTGATGTAAATGAAATGTTAGTTTTCCCGATTAAGGACAAAAAATTATAACTTGGTGGACAATGCCTTGAAATGTCCTTTAAACAGGTAACAGTGCCACTGTGTTGTAGACGCATTTATGGGGCAGCAATATGTTAGGCGCAAGAATCGTGCTAATGGCGACAATCAGGTGTGAAGATCAAAGGAAGATTTCAGCAGAAACTTTTGCCTTGATTAATTTCTTTTATATTTCCTTAAATTAGTCCTATGAGTTGGCTGATTGAAGTTTTAAATATTTCCGCAATTATGAATTGCTATCTGCTTGTAACCTCTATTTAAAGAGGAAACTCATTATCAATAAGACAAGCAATATTATCTCAAAACCTTGTGGTCGGCAACTCCCTTTGAGTTCCAAGGTGGTAACTCCCTTTGAGAGTTGCAATCAAATTCTTACAAGATAGGTAGATCCAGGAACAAAAACAAACACACAAATCCTCTCCACGATTTAAGATTGCATTTGCATCGTCCGGTAACACGATCCCAAACGAAAGACCGCAATAAGGTGGTGCAAAGTGTACTGCAGTGCTCGCTTGGTGATGTAAGGGAGACAGGGCGACAACAACATTTGCTATATAGAGGGTCATTTCATCCAGAGGGACAAAGTTGTAAACAAGAAGGTCTGATTCTCGGATGAGGTGAAGGTGTTTGGTGAATTGAATCGAGAGAGGAATATATTGGGTATCTCCCCAAATCTCAAATACAAGTTATCTGAGTTTTGCAAGAGTGGGCTTTGTTTTACAAAGAGTTCTTTGATTGACCCATAGGTGGTAGGTTTTGGTCGCTTATTGAAGAATTCAATTTATGATGAGATAAAAAGAAGGCTTTACCTTTTTTTTTAAGGAAGAGAGGCGCGTTGTCGTAAAAGCCAAAACAGAGGAGGAAGAAAAAAGAGGTCTACTCCATTGTTTTGGCGAGTGGGATGGTAGCTATTTGATGAGATACTCAAGAGGAAACGGATCATTATCGACAGGTATTCAGTGTTGCTATCTCTTGGGTTTGTGGAGAGTACTAAATTGATTAGATTTTTTCAATTTGTACTAAAACCTAGAGATAATTGTTGTCTTTGAAACTATTGTTGTTGGTTGTCGATTGTACTCTTAATTATTATAGTGGATTGATTTTAGTTCGTGGAGATTCGTATCGTAATTTTTCCTTTAGTTAGCAGGGGTTTTCCACATATATTGCTTGTGTGTTGATTTAGTTTCTCACACTTTATTTCTCTTGCTATTATTATTGTTGTAGTTGTAGTAATTTTTCCTGACAGTTGTCTCTTACTCTTATCCCATTTGGCACGAAAAGTGATTTTACCTTCCGTTATGTCTTTCGTCAGGTTCAAACTGACAAAAGAATGTTATTTTTAACTATTAACAGATCAATGTACTTAGATGCTAATATATGCTTATGGATTGAATAAACTAACCAACTACATTGCACTAATCTAACCTACAAATAAGAAAATAAATGAACTAGATTTGAGGGATTTTCCTAAGTACAATAGTGAAGATATAACAAGTGGAAGATACAATCAATATGGAACATCTCGTGGTGCATGTGTAGAAACTCTTAGAGAACAGCTATGTGTAGTAAACTAAAAGTTGTTATGCATGTGTAGAAAGTCCCAAAAAATAACTAGTAAATTAGAATTTTTCTAAAGCTATGTTGCATGTGAATCAAGTTGCAGAAAGTAGAAACTCCTAAGAAGACAGTACTAAACTATATATAATTTTTTTAAAGCTACGAATATTCGTAGCTTTAAAAAATTATACACAGTTTAGTACAAAAGACTATCTTCTTAGAAGTTTCTACTCTTTGCAACTTCATTCACATGCATCATAGCTTTAAAAAAATTCTAGTTTATTAGCTGTTATTTTGGGACTTTCTATACATGCATAACAACTTCTAGTTTACTACACACGGTTGTTCTCTAGAACTTTCGACACATGCATGTCAAGATGTTCCATATTGACCATATCTTCCACCTGTTATATCTTCATTATTGTACTTGGAAAAATCCCTCAAATTTAGTTTATTTAGTTTCTTATTTATAGGTTAGATTAGTGTAATATAGTTGGTCACTTCATTCAATCCACATATGTATATAAACTACATCTCTATATAAGGTAGAGGTAGATCCTTCTTCCTCTATATAAGTGCAATGGGCTTAGAATGCTAATATGCATATGTGGATTGTATACATTGTTCATAATTAAAACTACACATAACAGTAGTACTATGGGATTCTTTTTTTGTCTTGAAGACATATTTTCTTTTTAAGATTTTGTTTCAGTTTGCCTTTGAAGATTTTCATTTTGAGTTTATGGGGTAGTGATATTAACTTTATGTGAATATTGGAAAATTCAATTGTGGTTGCACAATGTTGAGTGCTTAGCTATAGTTTAAGATCTTAAATGATGTGACGGATAAGATCACAAAAGATAGACATCAGCTCTAAAAGATAAAAATCATGTGGGAGGATCATCTAAGATAGTAGAGACCTTCGTGAATAGAGATGTATCATTCCTAGATAGACGTGATCTCTTATCTTATTAGTTTGTAATGTAAATGAATCCTATCATATAGAGTTCTATGTAGATGAGGATGTCATCTTATTGAATAATCTGATATCATCTGATTAGTATAAGATGTAGTCTAGCTAGTTAAGTTTAGTTAGGATTCTGAAGATATCAAGTCATAAGTACATATAAATAGCTAAGTCTTCCTCTAGGTGAATAGGTGAATAGAAGATAGACATGAGATAGAAAGTACAACCACAATGTCTAAAAGTGAGGAAAATAGAGGGAGGACAAAGAGGGTTCAATTCTCATCCTTGGTTTATTGTTTTTGGGATTAGTTTGATTTTTTTTATTGTGATATCAACTTTTGTTTCAATCCTAAAATTTGATGAGACAATTTGTTGTTGTGGAGGGTGAGAGATAAACTTTTCTTGTAAATCCATATTGAATTTAGTGGATTTATTTATCGGATTGCCTCATGGTTTTTTTCCTCTATATTGAAGTATTTTTAACGTTAAATCTTGGTGTTTGTTTTATCGTTAAGATTTGGTTGATCTTTTAGAAAGTTGTTTATATTTGTCTCCCAATAAGTGGTATCAAAGCTATTGTAATGGAAGGTGGAAACGACTTTATGGTCAAGTTAACGTCATCAAATTACTTGATTTAGAGGCCCATGATAGAGGACCTTTTGTATTGTAGGGACCTCTTTGATCTTATTGATGTGGATAGAGATGTGAAGGATGATGTTCTTTCAAAATCTAAAAAGATGTCAAACAAAGAATGGGAAAAGATGAAGCGGAAAATTCTGGGAACTATATGACAATGGATTGATATCACCATATTCAATCATGTGTCTCAAGAAATAGATCAGTTTAAGTTATAGAAGAAGTTAGAAGGTTTATGTGAAAGAAAGACTGCTTATAACAAGGGCTCTTTGATTAAGAGACTTGTGAACTTAAAGTTGAAGGCTGAGAAATTAGTGTTAGAGCATCTAAGTTATTTTGAGGACATAATCAACAAGGTTACAACTACGAAGATCATTCTTGATGATGAGCTGCAAGCTCTGTTCTTGTTAAGTTTGTTACCAGATAGCTGGGAGATGTTAATGGTGACGATAGCAACGCAGCTCCTGAAGGTGTGCTCTTTTTGGATGTAATCAAAGAGAGTACGTTGAATGAACAAATTAGAAGAAAGGAGATTAAAGTTGGCAACATGTAGGCTTTCATGACAGAAAGCAGGGAGAGGAACAAGAGTAGGAGTCTTAATGTTCATGACAAGTTTAAAAACAGTTTAAAGTCTAAAGGTGACAATGACACGAAGACTTGCCACTATTGCGATAAGCTCGAACATATTAAAAGGTTCTATTATAAATGGAAGAGTGATTAGAAAAGAAAAGCTCATCGGGATGATGATGACAAAAGTACAGCTACAAATGTTTCAAGTATGGATGATGAGGTGTCACTAGTTTGTATAACTACTGAATGATCCGTGTCAACAATGTTAGTTCAGAATAGATGATCAACATGGGGGCATCTTATCATTGTGTTCTCAAGAAAGAGTATTTTTCAAGCTGCGAGAGCGGAGATTTCAAGAGCGTCAAAATTAAAAACTAAAGTTTCACTAAGATAGTCGGTATGAGTTATATCCGGGTTTAGAAAAATGTAGGATGCTTGCTGACCTTGAGAGATGTACGACACATCCCCAATCTAATGCTGAATCTGTTATCAACAAATTAGTTAGATCAAGAAAACTTTAAGCACACTTTTGGGAGTAGGAAGTGGAAATTATGCAATGACGCAATGACAATAGCCTAACAAGAGTTTTGTTGCTCACTGTGTTTTGTGGTGGTGGAGAAATATACACAGTCAAAAAGGAGACTTCACTAATCTGTGGCATCGACGATAGGGACATATGAGTGAGAAGGAACTAAATTTATCGACTGAAAAATTTGTTATTCCAGTCAAAAACTCATAACTGCTTAATCCTTGTCATCATTGTTTGACTGAAAATGTTGGACCCCGAATTTTTATTAGACGTTAGAATTATTAAATGAGTATTTTAAGTATGCATGTAGTGTGGGTAACAT
>JAOTAZ010000218.1:1505313-1525005 GCA_025629785.1 Erythroxylum oxycarpum | reverse complement strand
GTAAAAGCCGGAGAGTGGTGAAACTGAAGCATCTGTCCAACTGGATGTGATTTTGCCAGCAATCCAAATTACAAAGTTGTTTAGAGAGAGGAAAAAAAACTGATATAGGATCGTTCCTTCGTATAATCCGCCAAAGATTTAATTTTTTTGTAAAAAATAGAATGTGATAATTATGTTTTTAGAAAAATAATACCAAATACTTTTCTTTTTCAGTTTTCTGTTGTTTTGGAAGTTTTGGAACAAGAAAAGGTGATAGATTTTCATTTTTGTAGAGGAGAGAGGCAGCTGGTTTTTGATCCAAAAACCATCACCCTCTCCACACCTCCCTCCTTTTCTCTTCTTCTGACACCAAACTATCTGTCTCTTCTCTTGTTCTTTTGTCCGTGTCATTGTTGGTTCTGAAAGATTCTTGGGGTTTTGGTTACAGTAGATTGAGGGGAAGAGAAAAGATTGGATATTTGTTCTTTTTCTTGCTTTGGTTGCAGTTTGGAATATCATTTCTATGTGAAGAACAACAAGGGTACAAGTTGATTTTGGTTTTTAATCCATGAATCCTGATTTGGGTATCATTTTTGTGTGATGAACAACAAGGGTCGAAGTTGATTCTGGTTTTTAATCCATGAGTCCTGATTTAGGTATCATTTGTATGTGAGGAACAACAAGGGTAAAAGTTGATTCTGGTTTTAATCCATGAATCCTGATTTGGGTCCTTCCTCTTCAGTTGCTACTCCAGCAGCGATGCCCAAAACTGAACGCAAGAGGCTCTATCAAGTTTGGAAGGGAAGCAATGTCAGTCCTATTGAGTTTTTCTTTCTCTTTAATCCTTTGTTTACCTTTATGATTTCTTTCATGGGATTGTTCAGTCGTGGATTCAATTATCTGTTATGTGATTTTGTGTCTGATGGTTTTGGTACGTTCTTGGTTGTATCATGCCGTATGTTACTGATCATGGGCTTCTATTTACTTCGATTCAGATTAGTAAAGATGAGGATTGGGATTGGTTTAGGAAGCAAGAGTGATGGAGTATTGATCATACTGTATAACTTTTACTGATAAGAAAGAGTTTTACTCTTTTGGTTAAGAGTTAACTTCAAATGTTTCCCTACTGATCACACAAATAAGCATGCTTTTCTTTTGTTCTTCCTATCCTTTGATCAGTAACATTCGTGTATGCATATCTTGTAAAATTCTAGGTAGATGTTTGATTGTTGATGCCACAATTATACTGATAACATTATTTTGTTTTATTGATCCTACTATTATCCCTTTTTACTGATTCTAGGTAATATGTATTAGTAAATTGTTCATAACTGAATACCTATTTCTCGGTCTTCATGCGCTAGTATTCTTTTATACAGTGCTTGATATAATTTCTCTTTACATAATGTGATTGAAGTTTAGCTATTAAAATTGTAGGTGGATGTGGTTCAGTTTTATAATCACTGACTGAGAGCATTGCACGTTTGTTGCTTTGTGTATACTTTCAATTTTCAATCCTTGAATGTTTACTTAGGTTTCATTTTTAAAGTAATCATCCTGCCACAACACATACAAGCACATGAACAGGTTTTTTCTTTGACATTCTTTTATATCCGAATCTGGTATTTCATCTTTGCCCTAACAAGGGTTATTATACTGTCAGAGATTCTTCTGTAGTGGGAGATTAATTTTCGGTCCTGATGTGGCATCATTGTTTCTCTCCACTTTTCTCATTGGTTGTCCTGCCATTGCCTTTTGTACAAAGATATCGCTCAAGATTTCAGATAAAGATACAAAGCATCCTGATCGGTGGTATCCTGTACTGATCATTGGTTTAATCCTCACTGTGTTGGTTAGTATGTCTCCTCTATCTAGCTTCAAGTGATCGGTCATATTAGTGAGTAAAATTCCATCTAGTCAATAATAAAAAGGCACGCTGCATTCAGTTATTCAGTGAAGCAATCTGTGTGCTATATTCTTCCTTTCACAGTGAACTGTCAAAGATTTTTACATCCAATTTGGATAAAACATGGACAAAAATTTTATATTTCGCTGTCTGTAAGTATTGTGGGCAATATACAGGCAACATTCTGAAGAAACCAGAGAATGAACAGACCATATAACATGAAGGGAACTCTTTATTTCTTTATTGCCAACATAATGATTTTATGTAGCGACCATCATGCTTAGACATATTTATTTACTATGTACTAGAATACACTTGCATTCTATTTTCCCTGGCCATTTTACTTTTTTGCGCTTGAAGGATGAATTTTGACACTGTAGTTGATGCATTGTAGGATTTAATGTTTCTCTTGTTGACCTCTAGTAGAGATCCTGGAATAGTACGCAGAAATACGAGGCCCCCAGAATCAGATGAAGCGTTAGATATAGCCCCATCTATGGAATGGGTTGATGGAAGAACCCCTCATCTAAAACTACCCAGAACAAAGGATGTGATGGTAAATGGTCACACGGTGAAAGTCAAGTACTGTGACACTTGTTTACTTTATCGTCCTCCCCGTGCTTCTCATTGTTCAATCTGCAATAACTGTGTTCAAAGATTTGATCATCATTGTCCATGGGTTGGTCAATGCGTTGGAATAGTAAGTTGCTACTCTTCTTACCCTTTATTTTTTCCCTACTAAAATTTCAGATCATACACCATTTAAGTCTGGAAGTTAAAAATTTAAGTGAGATCTAGTTTTAAAAGAAAATGTCTTGACAAGTGAAACTCCTTTTTTTTGAGTTTCTGATTATCTTGTCATGAAGCTGACTTAAGGTGGAGTGATGGAAGAATGGTATTTGACATCTTTATTTTTCACTAAACTTTAATTCCGTATTCAACAATTCCATCTCTAGAATGAAGCTTCCATTGGACCTAACAATAATTTGAATTGAAAACATTTGGATGTATTCACGTCTGGCTTGAATTTTATTTTCTTACCTGGTGTTGTGAACTTTTTCATTTGTGGAGAAGGATGGGATATTAAATCATCAAATGTTGTGTACATTTAAGCTTCTTTACAACATTAGAGATTATAGCTAACTTTATGCAACCTTATGTAGAAGCTGACACAATGATGACATCTTGATCTGGTTTTGCAGCGGAATTATCGATTCTTCTTCATGTTTATATCAACTGCAACCATCTTGTGCTTGTATGTCTTTGCATTCTCTTGGGTCATCATTCTTGATAAAAGGGAGCAGTTCTGGAATGCTGTATCACATGATATCCTCTCAGATATTCTTATCATCTATTGTTTCGTTACTGTTTGGTTTGTTGGTGGCTTGACAATTTTCCACTCCTATCTCATTTGCACAAACCAGGTGATGTTCTTAGCAGTTTAGAAACTAACAGAATCATGTGATGCAAGAAATTTTGTCTGATTTGCAGTTACCATTTTGAGTATATATCTATATGTTTAAAGTTAGTGGGGTGCTATTGTGTCCTAGTAGATTGTTAACTTCTCAAGTTTATATGCTACACTAGGTTAGGGCTCTTTTCACTGTGGTGTATCTTGTACTCTTTTGTTGGAAAATCCCTTAGGATTGCAGATTCTTAATTTTAGGAATAAGTTTAGAGATATTGATTTGATTGCTATCAAATAAATTAGATTTTATTTTATGCTGATTTAGATTAGATAGTATCTATTTTTGAATTTTAGTTAGAAAAAAGCTCTATAAACTGTCAAGTTTCTATTCAATAATATAACTGTGTTCTACGACAACACTTTTGCTTTCTCTTCTTTTTCACTTATTATGCTTCAGCCCTATAAAAACAACATCTTTTTCTATACATGAACGAGTAAGGCTGGAAGTATTGAACCATATGAGACAATATCATTCAAAGGTCTAGTTCTGATGCTCTAATTCATACCCTGAGATGAATCTTATTTCAGATGCACTAGTTCATATAATTCATTAAAATTACATATAATTCACAATTACTTGGTATCACCAAGAAAAGGTGAGAAGTGGGCTTGGGGAAAACTGTTGAAAGCTTGTAGTCCTGTTGTTTGAATGTCTTTTTGCAGCATTTTAGCAAATGAGAATTTCATAATACATTTCTATTATCATCAGTATTATGATGTATTCAAATTATAGTTTTCTTTCCAAACTTTGGTTTTATTTGAGTTTACAAGACTCCTTTTCTAGAATCAAGGCTTGATTGGTGGCAAGTGATAAATAACTGCAGAGCTAGTCCACTTGCTTATTTGAATCATTTCTTGTCAATCATGCAGCTATATAAAGCTTGTCCTAAACTTTGGCCTTTTCTTCTTTTCTTATAGTTAGTGTATCAAATGGAATTCTCAACGCAAGTTGTAAATACATTTACCAAATTTGCCTGAACCTCTTAGACATATTTCAACCAATGTGACTCACGTATTTTGGTTATAAGATGACTCCAGAAAATCAAACTATCACTATACTTCAAAATATGTTTCGAGTATCTTTACATGTGTTTAGCATCATTACTAGAATTCAAGTTGCTGTGAGATAAATGAAGTTAAATTTGCATCGTATAAACAGCATTTGTTCCAAAAGGCTGATGTATTCTTATGTCTTCAATGAGTGGAGATGCCAATTTTGATTGGACAGAAGGGTCTATAAATTAGAATTTTAATTCATACTCTATCAAGTCCTTATTCTCAGTATTCTACCCTCTTTTCTGTTGATAGGTTCGCTAGGTTCTCATCATAAATATAGGTATTTTCCGTAGAAATAGTATCTTTGCTTATTTTGACGATCCCCCAATACGGAAGAAACTCTTTAGGAATTACTAACTATGGGGACGTGGGTGCATTCAATCGTCACAAAGTACTCCTGAAATGCCTTCTAAGATTGTGATTTGTATAGGAAGTAAACTACATGGAATTCTCAAGTAACTGCAGAAATTAGTGTCACATGATTGCACCCTAGCCTTTAGATTCAATGTGGTGTTGATCCGGAGGATTGATCTTTTCACCAAAGATAAGTTGAAAATGTTCTCACAATTTAAATAATAGATGCTCTGCTTCTTTATTATTTCCGTTCACTTATTTGCATATAGATTTATTTATACTTGAATCCTATAATTGGAATCTGTATGTACTACTCTATCTTAGCTTTGCCTGTGATACTTACGAATAGTCTTTGATTGGTGTAATGGTACAACTGTTGTCTTCTTTCTTCCGTTGATGCATGGATGAAAGCTTCCCTTCGCTTTTATAAAGTCATAATCCATTAAAACATGTCTTTTCATTAATGCAGACTACCTATGAAAATTTCCGATATCGGTATGATAAGAAGGAAAATCCATATAACAGGGGAATGCCAAGAAATCTGTTTGAGATCTTCTTTTCAAAGATTCCGCCTTCTATGAACAAATTCCGTACCTTTGTGGATTATGAGGAGCATTTGATGGTAGATTCAGTGACACCAAATCTCAGGGATGGTGTACTTGGCTCAAAGGAAATTATTGATCTAGAAATGGGAGCTAAGTTTGCAGAAGATATTCATAATTCACTTCCTGAAATACTACGAAATTTAGATTACGATGATGATTCAGATGACAATTCAAAGTCAAAAGAGGAGGAAGGAGCACCTATTTTTGACCCGTTCTTTCCATTTGAGCAAGATGTCAACAATTCCTTGAAAAGTTCCTTTGTGGGAGACAGATCACGAGAATCTATGAGGAGATCAAATGCCAGGAATCAACTGATAGAATCTGCACGAAGTTCAAGAGTCCTGACAGAAGGTTCTGCTGTTGGAGATGAGATAAGAGAACTCAGTCTGAGATTTAGTGTTGAAGAGGGACTAAGAGAACTAAGAAGTAGATCTTTCTCTGAAGATGGATTGAGAGATTCCATAAGTGATGCCCTAGGAAACCAGACTGAACACAAGAATGGGACTGATGATCATCACAATTCATTTTGAACAGCTGCATAATTTCTTCAACTGTAGAGGTTTCCATCTCTTTTACTTTGCACTCTTCTAATATACGTGTATATACATGCGAGTAAAATGAACTTAAAAGACTAATCTCTTGCTCTTGCTAGCGTGTTTGAAGCATTAGTTTATGAACGTTGGATAATATGAATGGAAACGTTTGTTTCTATTAAGTAAATTGTCGATATGGACTCTTTATCTGTATGCTTCTCTAAGCAATGAGCATGGTCAAATTCAAGTTGGATTCATATTGTTGACTGTTATATCAAAGTTTCAGCATTCCTTTTCTTTGCATTGCTCTCTTTTTGTGACCTTGCCTGAACAGTGATTTAACATTGATGTTGACAATTTTTATGACAGGTTTTGCTGCAGCACATCACTCTTTTAGCTTGCATATGTTGAGTTAATGCCAAGGAAAATTTCTTAATGCCTGAGTTAGTGGCTTCAAAAGGGAGCGGAATTTGTTTTGTTTTAAGGGTTTAAATTATAGCTAGCTACTTTTGTTTCTATCGGAAAAGGAGAGATGTTTGATTGAAAATTTCGTCTGTTCGCTAGATTTGTTTGGTTGAACTTGTAAATGTCATCTTTCAGGAAAACCACTAGTGAAGCTGCTTCAAATGACAGACTGCTCTTATAGGTTCATCATGTTCTTCAGTACTTATCTTCTGATTCTCTATTAGTTTTGTTATAATTGTGGGATAGTTGGAACTAACTTTTCATTTGACATAATTTGGATTGGACTTGTTTTTACCAAGTGCAATGGGGCTGATCTGCCACTAATATTTCTTCCATTCTCATCTCTCAGCTGCAAGGTGTTCTTGATACTGATCTTTTTTTCCGTTATCTAGTCGGTATAGTTCAAAAATTAACAAAAATTCAGGGGTTTATGAGTAACAACATACCTTCTCTTAATTCATCTGAAGTGTTAACACATATTCCTCAAAAATGAGCAACTGAGTCTAAACACGAGCAGAACTGAGTCTTTGAGAAAGACCCACCTCAGGACTTGTGGGACTAATTAGAATCCTGTCTTGATTACTTAGTTTTTTTTTTTTAAATCCATAAATTCAATGTCATGACTTGTATCTTCAAGTGGGATTTCCATACATCTTTCACTATGTGGACTCTACGAACCAGAAAATGGGCTAGTAAGATAAAATCTGCAGAGTTTCTCAATCGGATGCCAGGAAACTAACACCACAAACCATCATCCAACTTGGCACATCTTTTATCGTAACACAGGACAAGCCTATACACTTCGCCACGTGTCAAATGCCCATTTAGACTTCTAGATTTCATTGGATGAGATTGAATCACCCGTCAACCAATTATATAGCTCACCCGCTATCCTACTCCATTTTTATTCCCCGAGTCCTACCTTCCAAGCTCAGTTTTTTCTTTTCCACCACAAGCAAAGCTCAGGTCTTTACTTCGGAAAGATGGCTGCAGAGATGGCCCTTGTAAAACCCATCTCCAAATTCAACAACACCCCTAAATTTGGAAACCCGAGAACGTTTACGTACTCCAAGTTCAGCACCATTAAAATGTCAGCCACTGCACAGCCAACCACACCACAGCGAAGCAAGAAACCTAAAACAACTGCTATTAAGGAGACCCTTTTGACCCCGAGGTTCTACACCACTGATTTTGATGAGATGGAGACCCTTTTCAACACTGAAATCAACAAGAATCTGGACCAGACTGAGTTTGAGGCGCTGCTTCAAGAGTTCAAGACTGACTACAATCAGACACATTTTGTTAGGAACAAGGAATTCAAGGAAGCAGCTGACAAAATGCAAGGTGCCCTGAGGCAAATCTTTGTGGAGTTCCTGGAGAGGTCATGCACTGCTGAATTCTCTGGATTCCTTCTTTACAAGGAGCTTGGAAGGAGGCTCAAGGTATGGTTTACTTCTAGATTATTTTTACTTTAATTTCCTGCAAACTATTATTTGCATGTAGTTCTTGACTATGTATGCAGGATATTGCATCTAAACTTTTGATATCCGTTTTGTTTTTTTTACTGTTTCAGCTTTGTCCTTATCCTATTTGTGAATATGATCACAAATTATTTTAACGTTCTAATGTTGCAGAAAACCAACCCTGTTGTGGCAGAGATCTTTTCCCTCATGTCCAGGGATGAAGCAAGGCATGCAGGGTATTTGAACCATCTTTTTCTTCCAAGTGTGGATATTCATCTTAAGGGATTAGTCAACTTTTTTTCAAATAGCAACATCCATGAATGGTTCTAACTTGATACTTTGTGCAGATTTTTGAACAAGGGTTTGTCAGATTTCAATCTGGCATTGGACTTGGGATTCCTAACCAAGGCTAGGAAATACACATTCTTCAAGCCAAAGTTCATCTTCTATGCCACATATTTGTCTGAGAAAATTGGCTACTGGAGGTACATTACAATCTACAGACATCTCAAGGCCAATCCTGAGTACCAGTGCTATCCAATTTTCAAGTTCTTTGAGAATTGGTGCCAAGATGAGAACAGGCATGGTGATTTCTTTTCTGCATTGATGAAGGCACAACCCCAGTTCTTAAATGATTGGAAAGCAAAGTTGTGGTCACGATTCTTCTGCCTATCGGTAACCTGTTCTTCCTGTCTTTGGATAATCATTAACCTGATCTACTATGTGTACTGCATCAAAGTTATGCATTTGAGCATATACACATTCTTTTGCAGGTATATGTGACAATGTACCTAAATGATTGCCAGAGAACAGCTTTCTATGAAGGCATTGGCTTGAATACCAAAGAATTTGACATGCATGTCATTATTGAGGTGAGGCTCTTGTTCTGTATCTGTCCTTTGATGCCTAATAGATTAATGCAATATAATTAACCATCTAGGATCCAAGTTGAACCTCACTTTCAAAGTGATCATAAGTTATTTCTTCTCTTGGTGCACATAAACGTGAAAACAAGGATAAAGAAGAATAAATGCAGGTTAACTTGCTATAACAACTTGAACATCTAGTCAAAAGTATGCAAGTAAGGAACTTTATGGTTGCCATGTATATGTTAAACTGGATAAAGGTATGCATTGGCCTGATCTGCAAAGCACTTTGAATTTGGCTTCAGGAATCTATTACTCAAGGTTGAGAAAGATAGTCAATGTGTTAGAATGTTGAATTTTTGGTGGGTATTAAACTTTTTATTGAGGGGATTTTTGTTTGCAGACGAACCGCACAACGGCTAGAATCTTTCCTGCCGTGCTAGATGTTGAGAACCCAGAGTTTAAGAGGAAGTTGGACAGAATGGTGGAGATCAACCAGGAACTTATTGCTGTTGGAGAGAGCGAGGACATCGCCTTGGTGAAGAACTTGAGAAAGATTCCACTAGTTGCAGCCCTGGTTTCTGAGATATTGGCTACATACTTGATGCCACCTATTGAATCTGGATCTGTTGACCTTGCAGAGTTTGAACCACAAGTTGTTTATTGAAAAAGTTTTGTGAGTTTGATCCACCATCAGGTCTTAGTGTTGTTGTCACTTTGATAATGTCTGTTCTAAACTGAGGAAACATTTGATGAAAATTCCCACTTTAAATGTAGATTAACTTTATTTTAGTACAGTTCTGATAAAAGATATTCATTATTCTTGCTTCTTTTTGGAGAAAAGTTGCTACTGAGGGCACCAACCTGAATTCTTAACTACAATAACTGAAAAACTAACTTTGAAACTCAAACCATCATCAGAAGTTGATAAAACAGAAATGAAATGAGAAGAGGAAATGCTTCAGAGAGTAAAGATCCTGAGTTGGGATATGGACATCCATGAAATTTTGATAATCAATTAAAGCTTTAGTTAGTGTACTCAAATATCCTAGAAACAAGGTTTTAAATTGCAGACTGCTAGTTATATTGCAGTTGCAGGTCATTGCGTAATTGCAGACTTATTATGGTTGGAGGTGATTCTAGTAGTTACCGATGATACAGGCACCAATGCGAGAACGGTCCGGACAGCAACCATAAGCGCGACTGCATTTAAGAACACTAGCTAGAATCTTATCCAACTTCAGCAAATTGTTAAAAAGTAGCGAGCATTACTTTTCAATTGCAAGTATCAGCAGTAGTATCGAAACCCAGATAATATTACAGTTTCAGATTTACTTCGTTAAAGGACATTTCTTTATCTAAATATGAAATCCAAGTCTCAAGCTTTTATCCTCTACAGTCACAGTGTTCTGCAACTATATGTTGGAATTAAGCATTCTATTTTCTTCTTTATCACAACTAGCAAGGTCCAGCAACTGTATAAATCATCAAACCTGGGATAAACGTTGTAACCCCAGATGTTCCAAGTTTTAAAAATGTTATTTTTTTAATTTACAATTCTGACTTGATCCTTCTTAATATTTTTATACAGACTAACACAAGCCTAAATTTTACATAAATTCCAGTATAATAATTTGGTATAATACAATATATTTTTACCCTTTTTTTTTTGTCCGATATGACGAATATCTGATCTTACGGTACAAAATACAAAAACCTACAAGGGATGGAGTTAAAGAGTGTTTCGTTCAGGAAACAGTGGAACCAAAATTGTACTATAACAGTTTTTTATACAGAGACAAAATGACCAGAGGGAATGCTACTGGAAACACATGAAACTTTCAGTCTGATATCCGTTTTGCCTAAGATTTGCCTCTTCAAGCTAGCAAGCACCGTGTGATTATCAGAACAACCAAGGAAAACAAAAATGTCAGTCTGATTTACCCTTGATGGTTTTCTCCTTCTGCTCTTTCAATGGCCGCACTAGTAACTTGAATGTCCATACTGCAAGAAGAGTTGCCTGAATTGGGGCCAACCAGTATACAAGTATGTGCTCTTTTGTTATATGATCTCCACGAGCATAAGCCCACCCCATCACCTAAACAGATCATTAGAATGTCAAATCATATGTCTAAATAAAAATTTTATCTTGCATGGTAAAGAACAGATCTTGAAAGCTACTCACAGATGCTGGATTCAGATAACCACCAGTCAAGTCAGAGCCCAGAATTTGCAGAGTCAGTTTAGATACACTTGAAATCCATGTCTTCCTTATGAAACTTCCCGGAATGTTTCTTGCAAGCCCCAGAGACAGGATAACAATTGCAAATGTAAGTAATCCTTCTGTAAGTGCACCTATATAAATGTCAACATTCAAGCTTGGCCCCCGTCCTACTTCAGGAAAAGTCTGAATAATGTACCTAACCCCAGTTATAGATCCAATTACCTGGAGAAAGAATGAAAAGAAAAATACATAAAAAGAGTGAAAGATAGTCTGATTTAACAAGAATTGAGGCTGAATTGAGTTCAAATTTTCGCCGAGGAGTCTAAGGAAACTGCTCAAGAAGGAGCATCCACAGATTATTTCAATGAGATGGCTATACAGAGGTACAAATGAGTATGTGGATAATGCATTTAACTTCTGCCACCATCTTAGCTGACAATTCAAAGGTCCAGTCATAGCTTTACTTGAAAACATACGTTGTTTTCACTTTCAAAGCGAAGCAATTCAGGTAACTTTGAGACATAGCAACACATCAAGCACTTATAGGATGCATATGCTACTGTAAGAGAAACTAATACAAAAATGTATTGAGTTATGAACCAATAAGCTTCGACTCAAATGTGAATTTGTTAATAACTGGATAATTCATCACGTAATGTATACCAGTAGCATGCGCTTCAATCAGTACATAACCGGATGGATGCAGGAGAAGCAACCATACACTTATCCATTAATCTCAAGTAGGAACATAGAATCAAAAACTCACAAAACTTTATTGAGTCAATTCTTATGGCTTGAACATGAAGGTGTTACAGTGAAATAGGATTAACTTAGAGATAACAGATTTTTTTTTTTTTAAATTCAGTGACTAATCTTTCAAAATTTGTATAAATCATGTCAAAAAGTTGTTTTTGTTGATGTGATTAATAGATGGATATTCATGTAACATTTAGTGGACTGGCTACATTAGCAAAAACAACCTTTGGACCTGTTTATACAAGTTTAGGTCCGTCACTAAATTGAAAGCTTTATAAAGTTTAACACTAAATTGAAAAAAATTCAAAATATTAGACACTTTTAAATTTGTTATCCCTTTAACTTATTATTAAGAAGACCAAATTTTCTCCAAAAAGGCTAACTTATTATCAAGAAGACCAAGTTTTCTCCAAAAAGATGAAGGCTTAGAAGATTTATCATCTTCGACATTATGCATTGAAATGACAAAACAAGTACAGAATTGTCTACAAAATCCTTACACTGAGGCATGCAAACACCACCTTCCAATTCCTGAGGCAATACAACTAATCCACATATAGGGAATAAGTCTTTTCACATGAATTCAATTATCAAGAAGTTCTTCCTAAGGTTGCACTAGGTCTTTTCAAGAAATCGGGCTTAAGACCAGGAACAATAATAAGTAAAACCATAAAATGTCCAGGTCTTCCTCCATAGTAAGTCAAGTCATATATTATTAGAATGGAATATCATAACAAAGAAGCATTAAACATGACAGTTCATTCAGAACTAGCAAATGAAGGTTTGGAAGTTCTAATAGATTCTGCATTCCATTATTTCAAAGCACAGAAAACAGTTTTTCAATGAAAGAACATCAAATCTAGCTGTAAGCTCAGAAAACTATTCTGATATCGAGTTAAACCGTCAATTTCTGTTTACTTACAGCTTTTCCGTGTGTGCAAGAATTTGGCTTGAAAGCTCAGAAACTTAAAAAATTTGAATTATTTGGTTCCACGATGATCAAGAGCACAATTTCATACGCACATAATGTCAATCATACAGAATTCCCACGATGTATATATGTTAGAATTTCATATAAACATATCAACTGAGAAGTATATCGATAATAGATCAAGGAACCAACATTGCTTATGATGAGCATAGACTGTCCATGAGTAAACAAAGCCAAAGTACAAATTCCAGCTTCTTGAGCATCCAAAAAGAGAGACAAAGTCTTTAAACTCATCGAAACCCAGTTAGAATCAGACACTTATATCCTTGACAATGACATTGAAAAAGAAGCAATCTTGATAAGGCAATGAGAAAATAGAGAAAAACTCTTAACAATGACATTGAAAAAGAAGCAATCTTGATAAGGCAACGAGAAAAGAGATAAAAACCCAATTCACAAAATGATCAGACAAATCCAAATTCACAATCTTCACGTTTGACTAATCCCAAAAGAGAGTACAAAGCAGAAGCTAACCTGGGCAGGGATTCTAGCCCCAACAGTGAAAATAAATTGACTGGAATCCCCAGAAATAGCAGGGTACAAAACAGTGAGAGGATTGTAAGACCCTCCATTGGTGACCTTACCCAAGAAAGCAAAGAAGAACATGTTAATGATATACAAACCACATCTCACAGCCTCTCCCATGGAGTCATGTTCCATCCTCAAAACCTCGTATGTAAATATCTTTACCAGAACACCAGACCATACCCACATGAACGATATTATGAAATCCGACACAATCAAACCCGCCCCACCTCCCATCTTCGAACAAAGATTCTTTGTTCTTGCTTTGTGTTCTGTTTTGTGGTTCCTGGTTTCTGTTTTCCGTTACTTTTCGAGTCAACCAGAACATGAGCATATTTAACCAAATAGTTTGTCTTTTTCTAATATTAGTTTTTTTAAAAAAATTTCTTCTAAATGTTTCAAAAATGAGAATCTTTAGTTATTAACTATTCAATTATTTAAAAAATTATGATATGGTTTTATTTACTCGATAGATATTATTTAGATAAAAGCTGAACTCTTTTTCTATAATTTTAATCATTTAAAATTTTTTGAAAATTTTGACAATATTTGTATAACATTAAAATTTCTAAAAAAAGATCTTAATACAATTTGATTTATTTCAATTTCTGCATCTCCACATCCTATTCATGTTTATACGCTAAACTTAAATTTGCAAAAGGAAATTTTGTCCCAGAAAAGAAAAGATGTAGTCTTGCATGAGTTCATCTGCAATTGATTGAGACAGAAAGCAAGCAATTGTACAAGATTCCAAAGCATCTGTTCAGAACATTGCGCGCCTACTTACATGGAATGACCTATCCAAAAACAAAAGCAGAAGTACAAACTTAAACCCAGCACTGAAGTAAAAACCTCAGTGAAGCATTAGTTTGATTTGGTGCTTCTTTCTGATCATATGCAAAGAGAAAACCAAGGTTCGTTGCAGGAAGAGCATTGGGAAGACAACTGCCTGAACACCTCCCAAGTGTTGGGAACTTTGCACAAATGTGTACATTTGCCTCTTCCTTTCAAGCTGTTGTATGTTTTCCTTTGAACTAGAGTCCATCATTTCAAAACTGACCAAGCTGGATACCCTTACCTGGATATGATTTTCCAGCAAACGTTCTTGTCAGCATGTTACTTGCAATTTCGGCAATAATTTAGAAAGCCCTTGAATATTTCTTGATTTCATATATGATTGAAGAAACGGATACAAGATCTTTGTTCAGTTGTGATCCCTCGTCAATCTTCTTTATGCTATCTGAAAGCCTGGTATAGTAAAGCAGCAGCTGAGTTAATGCAGCCCTCAATATCTCCATGCCGCATAAGAAGTTGCTGAAACAAGTAAAAACATCTTTGTTCATCAGCTCAATTGCAGCCCTCCATCTGCTCGCAAAATCTTTCACAATTGGTTCGACTTCGGCTACGGTTATGGGCTTCTCAGAGCTCGAATTTGAGTCCTCCGCTGACAAATATCTTTCATATAAGAGCAAGTCCTTGTATATACATATTTCACAAGTAAATTCTGAGTAAACACTCACAGACACGAGTCTTCAAAAACTTGATAAGGTCACCAAAATGCTCTAACAGCAGCTCTTCCTGCAGGGAGAATGATAAAAAATTATAAATGAAAAACAAAAGAAAGAGGATGCAGTAAGAGAGCATATATTCTGAAACAGCTACGTGTTCCAGACTTATCGTGAGGCCTCCAATGACTCTACACAGACATCTAAATTACCTTTCACTAGTCAAATTTTGGATTTGTATCAGGTATTTGATTGCTCAAGAACATGGTATAATCTACATTCCAAAACTAATTAGATTTTCTACCATTTTGATTTCCAGTGGCCCATCTTAGAAGATTGCTTTCTCCCATTTCATGTAGGATAAATCATCCGACAAGAAATTTCAATTGTTAAGTAATTCTCAATCATAGGTCACCAACAAAGGGTAGGTAATATGAAACGTATATAAGCATCCTTCCCTCCAAGTAATCAACCTCACTCCACCACCAACACAGCTTCCTTTATTTGCTTACCACAAACAGTCCTGTGTTGCTCCTAAGTAATTCCTCAAAATGCAGTTGAATTTTCCCACCTTCTGGACCTGCTTCCTGAAAAGAAAAAGAGTTGAATTGCCGGTGACCAGATGACAAGAATATTGCATTACATAGGAGACAGACTCCATCTAAAAGGTAAAATAGGATTCTGCCTAGAAACTTAAGAAGTGGCATTGCTTAGCGTAATATTTTAGTTGATCCAAAATGGATAAATGAGCTCAGATCCTTACCTTAAGTACCGCAATTGTCATATCATAGTTGTTTATAAGAAAAACAATTTGCAGTTTTGGTTTTGGGAACATCTTGGCAAGCTTGATAAGTAAGTCATCAACAGCCATTCTCAGCCGCTCCAAATTCAACTCAAGCTGTACAGAATTTACCAAAACATAAGCATTTCAACATAAAGTGATAATATGCATCTCAAATGTTGATATGCAAATGCCTCTAACCTGTCCATCTCCAAATTCAAAGTTAAGGTGAATGAGAGAAGCTGTGAATTCAGCATAACGTCTCATGACATAATGAGGATGCACATCATCTTCCCACAGAGTCTTCACAATGGCATTGCGCAGACTGCTAAGGTGCAAGTCGAAAACCATCTTAAAACGAGGCCACAAAGAAATATTGACCTGTTTGATGTAGTACAATCGGTCTTAATTAAAATCATCGATCTCTACTAAAATCACACATAACCCAGCATTAAAATAAGCCAGTGTCATATATCTGTGTTTGTGTTCCAGTTTATCACTTTTTAAGGTATTGAAACATAAGCAGCTATTTTGTACATCATATTTTTCCAATAGTCCTATAAAAATCCTAAGCTCAGTGATAGACAGGTAAAGATGTGGATAAGAAATTCACCAAAATGTCAGTTGTCAGTGATCTAAAAAACTGCATCGTAACATACCTTGTCCAAGTAAGAGTCCAGGCATGGAATCCGGCGCCGAGACATAATAAGCTGAAAAGCAAATTCTTTTAAAATTCTGTAGTTGGAAAGATCTTACAGTTTTCATCTTTATGACAAGCAAAAATTCAAACACTTCTTGTGCTACAAGTAAACATTTTCTACAGTTATATTAAGCAGTTAAACTAGAATGAACAATCAACAAATAAAACCAAAGAGCTTAATTACACTAAAACCATTGAGCAATTGCATTACAGATTAAATTTGAGGAAAAAGAAGATTAAGTTGTGTCTATCAACAAGATCTGAAACAACTATTTTTTAATAGATATTCTATGCCAGGACACAGGACAAATGTACCTAAAATGAAGAGTTAAAAAGAACAATTTTCGAGAGAGAGATGCCAAATTGACCTAGGATTTAATTTATTCTGAAATGACTGATCCAGGCCAAGAGAGGCCACTATGGATGCAATGCTCCTGGACTTAAATCAAGATAACACAGAAACCAGTATGGTATAATAGTGCATTGAAAAAGAAGCACTCCGTTTATGGAATGAATATCACCTGATGTTGATGTATGATGCGAATCATAAGCATTAGACCTATGGCATCATAAGAATTTGGAAGTATTGTATTGAAGTGTTCATCAACAACAGCAAAAGGACCTGAAGATATTACAGTAATAGCACATCAGAAAGTTCTGCCATACGCATTTTTAAGCTTGAAATAGGTGATGGCAATGAAACTTCATAATGTTGCATACATCCCTCAAGGATGAGTAAAGGGTGGTTCAATTTGGTTTCTGCCAAAATTATAAACCAACCAACTTATATAATGGTTCTCTATTTTTAAACCAAACCAAACAAATTCAAAAGAAGAATCATGGACATAAATTTCTCTTTTTTTATTAAAGGAAAAAATTTTAATAGGAATTAATAAAAAAAAAGAATTGATTGAATTAACTGAAAAAGATAATTTCCTTAAAATTTGGATTATTTCTTTTAACAAAAAGTATCTTATATGAAAAATTACAATAAGAATAGTGATAAATAACACTAAGAGTCAAAATATATGGACTTATGATATTGGTTTGGGTTAGATTAAGACCAAGAACCAAAACAAATATTATATTTTTTTTAATTTTAAGAACCGAACAAAATTTCTTGTTTTGAAGAAGCCATTGGTTTCAAGTTAATTTTAATGGTTTGGTTAGGATCAAATGAGTTGGGTGGTTTGTGTTCAGTGTTCACTCCTAAAGTCCACATAGAAACTGCAAATTTGGTAAGCACTATCACTTCCCAACATCTCAATATTTCTTGTTGGCAATGTTAAACAGTTTAGCAAAGAACATATTACCAGCAAAAATTTCGTAAAATATTGATTCCTCCCCAAAAAATTCATCACAGAAAAGATACCTGCAAGTGTGACAGGTGTCACAATTCGTGCAACTTAGGTTATTCTGTTCATTGATATTGAGAAACAAAAAAGGACAAGAGAAATTTTAGCGTACTCAGAGGTAGCAGTATCCATCAGCAACTTGTGCAAGCTTCTGAAGAGAACTTCATAAGGATACTTTTGGGAGTTGGCTTCAGCTATATGAGGTATCAATGCTGGTTGTTCGATTTCCTAAAGACAATCAAAACAGAAATTATTATTTCACTTGACACTAAAGGAATGTCAAAAATAGCAAAAGAAGTTGGACTCGCCCCTCCGAAATGTTTCTAGAATTCGAATACCACCTTCAAAATGTTAATTCTCTCCCCAAGTGCAAAAATGGATGATCTGTTCTTCAACGTTTCTCTTGATCTTGAAAACAGACTAGTACTTCTTGTGTCAACTCCTATTAGATCGCTAGATGTGGCTATATCTAACTGTAACTTCTCCAATGCTTGAATATAAGCACGAAAATGTGCACTTAGAACCTGCAAGAAGGTAAAATAAGCATAACATCTACCAGCTTGCTGCCCTTCCCAAATTGCTATGAATAATTTCCACACAATACGATATACAAGTATCCTGATTAATTGAATAGTTTACATTAGTAATTTAATTGTTATCCATTTCTTCTCCAAGCCCATTCCAAATGTTGTCCATTTTGTGAAGAAGAAAAAAGATAGGATGAAGTAGAAGAAAATTGTTGGCCACATCAATCTTTCTTCTAAGCAAGTCTTCCATTTCTGAAGCATTCACCTTATTCATGGTGTCAATGTATGCTCCACGAACTTCATTGTACACCTCCTTGCCATTCTCTTTGAGGAATATAATTACATACCTACAATTCCACATAAGCATCTAGTCAACTACAATAAGAATGTACGCTAAGCAAAACAATAGTGTCCCACTAGGTGAATATAAAAGCAGTTGTTACCGAGTCTTAACTTTTTCAAATCATGTATAAGCTTGTTGTGCATGCGACAGATTTACGAAAGTGTGCAGAAATGAATGACATAAAATACCTAGCAAACTGGGGTTGGATCTGTTAACTGTATTCATTCAACTTCAATTGTTGCATTTTCACATCATGCAATTCTAGGTTTGGACTTTGCACACCTCGATAAAACCAGAGCATGAAGTTTGAACTCTACAACTCATCAGAAGAGTGATGTGGCGATTAATCTATATTTCTCATCATCCAGTACAGAGTTGCAACTCCATTTGATCATTTTATGAGAAGAAAAAGCTCAGTAACTTGTCATAGATAACAAAACACAAGCCACCATAATTTCCTTATGTGCCAACAAATTTTAAAAAGCAACCTCTTAAAGATACATCAATGATGGATCTAAACAAACCATCTTAGGTGCGATACTTTAGAATGGTAGATGCAACTCACTTGTATTTCAAGAGAACACTCTGTTGAAGAATTTGAATGTTTGTTTTTGGCTTTCTCAAGGCATAGAGTTTCTGAACGATGAAATCAAACACCTGCATAAAGAAAATTGATGCCAGAGAGAGTGTCACTGCAGTTTCAGAAAGAAAAAGAACATCTTCTGGAATGAAGAAAAATAGGGGAAAAGCCCAAACTAGGTAGTCATTAGACACTTAGTGAATCCATTTTATCCACAGAATAGAACTTCTAGAGCCTTGTTCTTTAATTAAGAACAAAAAAACTTTCAAAATAAAATTTTAAATTAAGAATAGATGTAATTTAACAGCAGCGTATGATATGATAAGTATAAAGCACGGAAGTTCACTTCTTGAAAATTGAAAATACAAATATGGAGGACACAATGAGTGAACTTGAATTGAAACAGAAGCCAAACATGTGCAAATGATGAGACAATCAACAGCATTAAGTATCTGATAACTCCAGAATATGACCTTGGAAACTGCTTTCTGTCTGAGTTTTTCAAGCTCGGGCTGAACATCTTTTAGCGCTTTAGAACTTTTAACCAAAGGATCCACTTCCACAAACTTTAGCTTCTTACTAAGAATTTCAAGAGTCCTCAAATATTCATCATTGACCTGAATAAAAACCAATATGAGTAAGATAATACTAATGCCAAGGAACAACAATTCAGATCTATAGAGCAATTTTTTCACATTGCAGTAAAAGGG
>JAOTAZ010000218.1:1435507-1447665 GCA_025629785.1 Erythroxylum oxycarpum | reverse complement strand
AAATTTTTATTGTTTTTGTTAAAATATAAAAAGTCATTGAAATAAATATAATTTATAAGAAAATTTTGTAACTTTACCTTATTTTGCAAAATTACTTGATAGCAATTAAGTGAATATTTCTCATCCATATGTGAGTTGTTAATCTGTTTGTTGTTTCCAACAATAGCTTCTCTTAAATTAGTGAATTTCAGTAATTATGATTGTCAAATAAAAATATTATTAAAAAAAGTATGCTTTTTTATAATATTATAACTATCAGTTTGCAAGTAAAAAGTAGGTGGATGTTGTTGCAGACGTGTGGAACAATCAAAAGTCATAAACTTTCTATTCTCTTGCAACTATGCTCACATCAACTATGCTCACATCATTTCTCAAAAAAAAAAAAACTATGCTCACATCATAGCAACTGTGTATTACCAAACTGCCTTCTAAGTTCTAACAATGGCTTCCAAGTTCTGTAAGCCTACAGAGATTGCCTTTAGAGCAAAGAAACAGATAACAATATGACTTTTTCAAGATGTGTCTGTGCTTTGGATCAGGAATATGAGATCCTTTCACATTAAAGCTACTTGTTTCACTTAAATATTCGTCAGAACCTTCATCAGGATTTCTTACTTGTGGTAGCAGATAAGAAAAGCAGAGACTTAATTGGCTTAACAGGCTCTTTCCTTCCCTAACTGCAGCTGTGGGGCTTGGTTTGGCCCGAGTGACTTCTGACCAGACCAGCCCAATTTCTCATTACTCGAACCTAATCAAATTAGATTTGACCTGTTCACTTCATCAATAAAGGCATTTGGTAATCATAGCATCAACCTGATAGGATGATTTAAATAGGAGTATTGCAAGTCACTGTTTCAACACGAGAGAAAGGTTCATCTGTCATACCTTTCTCATTTGCTGTAAGTAACACTTTACACTGGGATGATCATATCATTGTCTAACATAAACTTAACTTGTATTAAACAGTAAAGATTTACCATTTGCTTCACAGGAACCAAAAGGCCATGGAAATTGCCAAGTTCTATGTACACAAACTGTAAATTGCAATCTTATGTAATTTTCTTGATCCTATAGAATGCCTAGCATTAACATTTCAAGCATAAATAAGAAGAGAAACAATAGATGTAGGAACAAGTTATATATATATATATATAAAGAAAAAGGAAAGCTAACTCAAAAATCTTTCCAGACTTTAAAATCAGTAGTTGAACTGCTATAATTGATCAAACTATCTTGGCATCCAATAAAGAATGTAGTATGTACAGAATCCACATTCACTAAAGCATGGGCTGTTCCACTTGGACTAGCTGCAACAGCAACTTGATCTGCACCAATGGTAACTTCTGCATAACCTGTATCGACTATTTGATTGTTCTCCAGCTGCAATTCATCAATTACATGAAATGAGCATAGAAAAGTTGCACAAGAATGTCAAGAATCTCAATCTGTAACCAATAACTGGGTCGTTTTCATTTCAAAATCTTTAATTTATTCAGCCTCAATCCGATTGTCAGAAGTTCGAAATAAAAAACTCTTATTTTTATGCATCTTTTGGGGCATTGGCATCATTGAACATCAGTCTACCTGTTAACAGAAAGTGGGTTGAACTGTAGAAAAGCAATACATGTCAGGAAATAGAAGAACAGTGTGAACTTTAGTAAGTTTGCTCAAAACTGAAGCACAGGGACTGTTTCCTGGCACATTTTGAGACAGAGGATTCTCTGTACCACAGGAATCTATGTTCTCTGAAACTGTGACCAAAAGATAATTTCTAATAGCAAGAAAGCCAGCTAGCTATAAAGATCAAAGGAAAAACCTTTGCAACTCAAAAAAGAAGCAGTTTTCATGGCGAATTGCTGAAGCTATTCGAAACAATCGAACATCAAACATCTATATGAAATTATTAGGTATATAATTCAACTTTTGAACTTCTGACAGGTTTTTTTTTTTTTGGGGGGGCAATATTTAGAAGTAAGAAGATTGTCCTAAATAAAGGAACAGAGAGGATACCCTAAATAACGTTTTGGCACCCCAAATGACAAACGTCTCGTTACAATCATGGTGCCTGTGATTTCCCCTCACAGCACCAGGTCGTATTTCACCAACATGAACTGAAGAACAAGACATTGCCCCGCCTGCACATTAACCAAGATATATGAACATAGACATCAAATAGCTCCAAAGTTAACTCAAGAAGATCCTTCTTTTGCGCAATACTAACAGTACAGAACCAAAATCTTACTCAGAAGGTCACAAAAGAAAATACCAATGAACACAGTACTCAAGCCCCATTTCCCAACTCATTAAGATTCGTTTCAAAGATGGAAAATTCAGCAGACAGACAACGAAGTTGCCTTTAAGCAATCATATCAAAGCAATCAACCCAAAGCCAAGATCCAAAACAACCTTTAATGCCATATTCGAGGGCAAGTGAGACAGGATTAAGAAGCCAGCCACGGTTGTCCTTAGTGATAGGAGAAACGGAAGAACCAGATGGGAATCTGATCAAATTGGCCATCAAGTCTTCTTCTTTGCTCCAATTGCCCTCTTGGAGTCTATAAAGTGAACCGGAAGCTGAGAGCTTTGAAGAGTGTTGAAGCCTGAGAGACACCCAAGTCAGGAAAAGTAATAAAGCGAGCAACAAAGGGAAAGCATGGGGCCTCCTCAAGAAGTGTTTGACAGACGAGAGAGCTGAGAGGCTTTGGACCTGAAATGGATTGTCTAAGCTACTACTACTGCTCCTCCTAGGGTTTGCCATTTTCTCTTCTCATCACAAACTTTCTCAACCGAATCTCTTATTGTTAACACTAAACAAAATTTACCCCCTACAGATCACTTTCCATTGTAACGGAATGTTTTGATTTCATTATCAAAAGCCCAAATGTTACATCTGAATTATTTCCTCCTTTTTTTCCTGTTATTCTGTTGCCTCTTTCAATCGTTTCTAACATCTTCATACACGTGAATATGACATGAACGTTTAAGATTGGCAAAACGGATAGCATTTAAGCCTGGCCTGCTTTGCCCAGTCCGCAATTAACAAGCTACGCCTTGGTTGACTAAACATCGGAGCTGATTTTTTAAGTACTGAGACCTTGGTCGGTTTTAGGGATGCTGGGCTGAGCTCGGACTACTCTCAGCTCGGCCCGACCCTTGGTTGGATAGCCCACAAGTCAGCTAGGCCTGTTTCTTTTTAAAAGAAATTATAAAATGACGTCGTTTTTGTTGTTCGGTAATCCAGTCATGCTGAACTATTTTAGCCCATAACATGCTTGTGGTTCGATCAATTTAAGCTAAAATCGGGCCAAGCTAGGCTAAAGTTGACTTGTCTAGTCAGCCCAAACTAATCAGTCTAAGCCAAGTCTGGACTGATATTATTGCAAAAGATGACATCATTTTGCAAAAATTGGCTTCATTTTTTATTTTTTTATTTAAAACTAAGTCAAGCTAGGATTGGGCTACCTCGAGCTTGATCAAACTCGGGCTCAAACCCATTGTCATCCCTAATATCGGACTAGATTCAAGCATGAGAAAATTTGTGTTTGGTCCAAAGTTGACCCAAAGTTTGATCAAACTTGAGACTCTAGACTCGAGTTCGAGTTTGATTGAGTTTGGACTGCCAAAGCCTATTCGAAGCTGATTAGATATATAGTTTTTAACTTTTAAAAATTCAAAATGAGATCTGTTCATTTAAAATTTTAAGATTTCATATTGGACCTGGACCATCTATTTTTTTAACTTGTAGGTGACTTAAAAAATTTTAAGTCGGTTTGATAATAAATTGAGTCAAATTAGTAAAGATGTCAAAACTTATCTGGCCTGGTTTTGGCTTGGGTTGATCGAGCCACGGACTGGCCAGTCTGCCCAATCCAGTCACGGGCTAAGGTTGGATCGGCCAAGGGTCGAGCCGACCATTACTTCAAAAACGACGTCGTTTTGAGCCGGGCTGGAGCCATGTTCGACCCAACCTGACCTATTGGTATCTCTACAAATTAGGTTACAGACTTTTTCATTACACCATTTTATTTCAATCCAAAACTTGATTAAGTTCAACACGTTGCAAAATAATGTTATTTTGATCATTTTTTCTTAAATTTATATATTAGAATGATATTACTTTAGATAATTATATGAAAATATTATTTTAGTGAAAATATTAACATGTAGTTTAAAATTAATGAATATAATTTGAATTGGTTGAGCTTTAAATTTAGAGGCATCGTTCCAAACCTCATTTGAAATTTAAAAACTAATTTCAAGCTTAAGAAAAAGTCCAGAAGTCCAAAACCAGGTTTTATAAAATTTGAATCCAGTCCGATCCGTTGCCATACAAATTCTCTGATCCAAGTGGAGTAAGCATAGTTTTAGAAAGTCATTAGTCAGAAAAGAAGACACCAAAGGTTTAAATTCTTCTGTTGAAGGTTTAAACAATGACAAAACCTACCTTATTGATCATTTTATTAAGTGATCATTTCATCACAATAGCTTAAGCTGTTGTATGAGATCAACTTAATTGATTTTATATATTTACTAACACACCCCCTCAAGTGAAAGCTCTTTTGGGCTTGAAACTTGCACAAACCTACTCTACCTTGTGCTGAATAATGGGTGGGTGGTAGGATTTGAACTCAAGATCACTTGATCATAAAGGCTCTGATATCATATTAAGCGAACATTCCACCACAATAGCTTAAGCTGTTGTATGAGACCAACTTAATTGATTTTATATATTCACTAACACCTTTTAGCATCTATAACACATTTTAGCATCTATAAACATGAATAACAACAATATCTCATAAAACTCTCGCCAAGACATGAGATTTGAGGAGGTTTAAAAGTGCACAGTATTACCTCTAGCTAATAAGAGTAGCTTAACTAACAGTTGGAATCATCAAGAAATCATAGTAATGCTTTAGGAATTGGTCAAAGTTACAAGGATGTTCTCTTCCTATCATCAGGAATTGCTTGTCAGAGTTGTGGTCAGTATCTTTCTGAATTGTGATACAACAACAAAATCAGGACAACACTTCCTGGAATTCAACTGAGGATTGAGCTATGAAATGTTCTCGTCAGGTAGAGCTAGAAATGGCTTAAACGTCGTCAGCAGACCAATCACCTCAATCACATTCAGGATGAAGAACACCATCTGATCACCTGCAAAACAAAGAGAATAAGAACTCTTCACAGCTCCTCTAAACAACAATGGAGGACTGTAAGATTACGAGTTGCAGTCTTCATTCATCACGAATGAATAAGATAAAGCATCTAAGGATCCTGATAATTAAGTCAAAATTTTTGCACTGGTACTTAGAATGCTCTCTACCTGGAAGAAATGAAGCATCCTGTCGCTTTTGTGCCCACGAAAAGCTGTAAAACACATTTAAGAACAGTCAACTAAGGAAACAATTGAGCAAATTATAGACTGAGAATATGGTGCACGTGCAATGATTGAATGAACTCATCTCAGGAAAGATCTAATCAAGTTGTTTATGAATCTCAGAGAAAACTTCTAAATGGGTTGGTACAGACCAGAAAATATGAATCTCACAGGAAAAAAACATGTAATCAACTTGGTGATACTTACAAAGCGCCACCTGCAGCTGGTCCAAATGCTTTGAAGAAGGACTGAAATGTCATTGAAATCCCATTTGCAGCTCCTCTTTGTTCTTGTTTCTACCATTTTTCAGGCAAACCAAAACATTTAGCAATTAGAATACCTGATATGAGTACAGAAATATCAGAAACATTGAGAGTACCACAGATCTATTCTGGAGAAGGAACAATCCTGTCGTGATTGATACCTGCATAATTGAGAGAATCATAAACATAAATATAGTTCTCACAAACACAATTAGGACATCATGTTATAAACTGAGTGGCACAAAAAGGAGAAGAACTTCTCAGTTGAATCATGTACTTACAGAGAGGGCATTCTTCAGTATAGATGCAGAATCAAGAACTAGAGTGAGACTAAGGCCTTCTAGCATTGCTATAAGTGTATAACTAGACAGCAGTGGAATGGTAATGACCTTCAAGTAAAGAAGAAGAAAAAGATTATACCAATACATCAGTTAAAAGACAAGAAAATCTTTGCGAGTTGATTTAAGAACTTACTGCTCCTACTCTTGATATCATCACAGGCCCCACATTTCTCTCAACAACAGGGTAGAGAAATAGCTGAAAGAGAAGCAGTCCAAGGCCTGGTAGATGCATGCCAATCAGGAAGAAAATGAAAATTAGCTTTAGCTTGTGATATTTCATGGAAACACGTGTATTCACAGTTAGAGATGGCAAAAAACTGGACTTGAAGTCAACAGGCAACTCTGCTTGATCAAACTCGAGCTTGATAAATTTTTTGGACTCGACCAATAATAACAATTTGGGTATGATAAACCCAACGTTAGCATGCTAAACTTTATTTGACCATATTCGGACCCGATTAGACTCGAACAACGTCCTCAGGCTGGTTGCCAAAGTATTCAAATATATCCTCAATGCTTCTGCTTGAGTTTTAGTTTAGCTTCATGGCATCAAAAGCTATGACATGCTTAAAGGGCTAGAATGAACCATCTTTGATGCAACAGAATTCCCAGTAAAAAGTATGAAACTGATTATTCCTACCCGAGAGTGCAAGAACTTCACCAACATCTGCAGTTGTATAACTTAACCCTCCATTTTTTCTGGGACTAACAGCCCATAATGAGAAAATCTGAAGAATATGTAAGTAAAGCATTGTTTAAGAAAGACCATTGAACATAGCAGAGGAGAAAAAGAATATATCCAGGTCAATAACATAGCTGGAACATAGTCTGGAATTACCTCCGAATAAGCCATGTCATGAAGTTGGAAAACACAGTATGCAATGATTGAGGACATTAATGGCCAATTTTTCAGGAGACTTGGCTTAGAAATTGTGGAATTCTTGTCTGTTCCATTTGTCTGGGGCTTGTGTGTTGTGGCTTCTAATGCATCATATACATCATCACTCTCTTTCTCATTTCCTTTATGATTGTGCAGTGTCTCCTGCATCAGACAGGAACTTCTTAATCTACATGCAACCTAATCTCCTAGATACAGGGAACTCAACTGACATTAACTTCTATTTACTTACCGGAAGCCAACAGCAAAATACAAATACAGCCAGAGAAAAGACAGAGATCAAAACACAAGGTAAGAGATATGGAAACCTGCAAAATTTTGTCAAATTTAAGGGAAAAGTGTGGACAATTTGCATTCACTTCGAAGATGGAATATAGTATGCCGAAGTGAAACGTATGAACATTTAGATTTACCTCCCAAAAAGAGAATCCTTGGGGAAAAGATTTGGATACTTCTCTGCAGGCTAAGATTGTTATTTGATTCAGTGAACAACTCAACAAGATAAGCATAACAATTAATTCTAGTTCATGGCTTCTGTCAGATTAAAGGGTCTCAGATTACATTAATGCAGGAGGTTTCAGTTTACAATACATTAAGATTACCAGTCACATGAAGATAAATTTACCTGTGCAAGAAAACCTCCAAGAGCTGGACCAATTACTAATCCAATACCCCATGATACGCTGACCTGCAATCAATGATGTTTGATTCAAATTCTGTATCATCACCGTATGGATAAAAGTAGCTGATAAAAGGAAATTCTCCTACAATTGCCATTCCCAGAGGTTGATATTCTTTACGGCAAGCTTCCGACGCGTACGCCTGAAAAGTAAAGAAACTGAGAAGATTTAGAATCTCATCAAGTAAAAAGAAACTGCAAAAAGAAAGCAGTATTAGCAATCAAATGTTTATGACAGAACATAGATTAGAACATTTGAACCCTGCAAAATAACATATAACATACGTAGCAGAACTGAAACAGAAATTAAGAATCAAGCGATATACCCTCATTGGACCAATTATACCACACAAACTTCCAAGAAGGAACCTTGTACAAATTGCCATCCAAATGTTTGTACTGAATCCGAAAAGTGTGTTGAAGATAACCCTGGAAAAGTTAAAAACAGCAGAGGACCAAACTGGAGTTTTCAGGATTTCACATTGGAGGATCACATAAGAAATAGAAATCAAGCATTACTAACACTGCCATTGCTCCAAACAATATGACAGGTTTTCGACCATAACGATCGGCTATTATTCCCCATAGAAAAGAAGTCGATGCTCTTCCAAACATAAATGCAGACCCTTCAAGGAGTTAACACCATCTCATAGATTAAGAACAAAATATAATATCATACATACGTACATAGATCGGTGTATATGAAATATGCTCACCCACATAACCAGCATAGTAGCCAATATCTTCCTCCCTCTCTGCTATATGGAAGTCTTGTATCTGCAGAAAGGTGATGTTCAAGAGTGCCCACAAGCGTTATTTTAATGAATTGAACGAAGGCATCACTCATTTCATGAACATGCATAGCTTACCATGAAGTAGACGAAAGGGAACAGAGACGATATAGGCAAAGCTGCAACAATCAAAACAATTATTAGATGAGAACATTGTAAGCTTCTGAGATCAGCGTGAGCTTGAAACATCAATCAGAAGATGACTAATAGATGGTTCAGCAACTTCCCAACTAATAATAGAGGTGCAGAATGGGAAGAGATGTGTGAAATTTCAGTCATGAATGAAGAAATAATGCCAAACTCTCTGAAGACAAATCATAACTAAATGAGTTTCCAAGTATGTTGGAACTCATTCATAAGTGGATGTTTCGCAAGTGGAAGTACGTTGTGAATTCCATGAAGCACAATACAACAGTTCTTGTTTTATTCTCGACAATGAAAAGAAAAATCCTCAACCAAACTGTTCCATTGAACGCTTAGTTCACATGAAGCCCATGTGCAAAAACAACTTCAAAAAAGAAAGGACCTTTAACAGCTCAAACCCCTTCTTTTCCATCACCAAGAACAACTAAGATATCTGAACTGAACCTCTACTGTGAAAACCCCTCAAACTGTTCAAGAACATTAACTGAAACACGCAAAAGGAAAAGAGAAGGACATCATGAAAAGGCTTGTTTGTCACTGATACGTACAAGCAACGAGTATAGCGACACAGACGAAAAACAAGTGCTTAAAAGGCACTCCGGTGTTGGTGGCTTTGAAAAGCTCAATCTTGCAACCTGGGCAATCCTCAAAATACTTGTAGTTATTGATGTTGTGCTCGTTCTTCAACAACAAAGCTTCTCTAGACCCATTCTCATCAGCCATCTTCCCCCACACAAAGAGCGAGCTAGCAGCAAATGAAAAATGAAGCTCTTGTGATGACTTCGTCCCTTTGGACTCCCCTTAAGGACATATATGATACATCAAGTAGTATTGGAAGTAAAAGGACAAAGTTGCTTGAGATTCGATAGTGTTTCGAACTGACAAGTTATTAAATTTTCTCTACGTCACTGTTGTGTTATTACATATATAAATCATGCAGACAGTACTCTTTGTTTTTCATTTGTTCTTTCTCTCTCTCTTTGTGGTTTTGGTGAAAGTGAATTAATTGTCTTTTGTTTTTTGTACATAATTCATCAAATTGTATCCTGTAAATTAAAAGTAAAATTTGATTTAATAAAATATCATAATTCAGTTAGTAAATATTTACGATGATTGTTTATACTCATTTTAATGAAATTAAAATTTACATAATTAGATGATAATGATTTATTGTTTCATTTTTTTTAACAAAGAAACCCGCAACCACTATCTTTTGAATGCACACTAGGTATGTAACACCCCACTCCCGCGTGAATCGAACCCGATGGCTCCAATTAAAATTTCAAAATCATTTACCTCAATATCCAGTGTCATAGGACAGAAATTTTCAGTACCGAAAACTAATCAATTCGCCACTTGGCGATTTTTTCGATCCGAAAATTTTCCTCGAAAAATTTCAGAAAAATCCCTAAAATTTTCTTTAAATATAAAACACACAAAAATCACTCCGATTAAATTTTTAAGCACAAATACCACATTTTTCACAACCAATTCACATTTAGGCATATATACCGGGAAATGTCATGAATGCAAGTACAGTGATTTTCATGTGCAAAATTTCACTATTCACAAATAACAGTATGCATGAATATGTCTAATCAATCCTTACCACTCTCAACCTTTTCCTAATTATTATTTTACCCTTCCCATCAGGGGTGGATGTTACAAGGTAAATCTTCGGATTAACGCAATAGCCTGTAAATTACGCCAACTAGGTATTTCGAACTAAGCAAGCCTTGTACGATATACTCGGTCGAGAGAGTGTAAGTAGGGAGATTCGAACACATAACCTTTTAACTCAATGCCTCCCACTCCGCCGACTCGGCTACTCCCTATGGCAAAACTATTTTTTACATGTATCTAACCATATATAATAAAAAATAAAATTAGTACCTTCCTAAATGAAATAGTATATAGGAAAAAAAATATTTGATAAAACTTTTAATTGTAAATTAAGAAAAAGACAAATAACAAAATGAAAAAGACATGAGGAGATTAAAAGAAATGGTTAGGTTAAGATCACAAATTGATATAATTTGAAGTGATTCAATGAACTATATATAAACAATCTATATTTAGGTTGATTGTGTAGCTTAACATAATTCAATGAATGTAACTGTAATAACTGAAACAAGTCGGTGACAATCCGATACGAGGAGTTTAAGAATGTTTAGTATTACACAATTTTATTCATAATTAATAGAGAGTTTCTTTTCGACACTCAATGAATGTAGCTATATGAAGACATATTGTTGACATTTAGCTATATGAAGACACATTGTTGACATTCAATGAATGTAGCTGTATGAAGACACATTGTTTGATTAAATTAGTTTAATTTTATGTCAAGCGCACTCTTTCTCAAATAATATTTTTAGTAATCGTTAATTTATAAAGTATATGGATTAATTAACTAAAGTTGATTTAAGTTTTTTTTTAATTCGAGGAAACCCCACAAGCGGGTCAAGCGGACTCACCTTTAGAGGGCCAAGTGGCTACACCCCAGCAGAGGGCTAAACGGCTACACCCCATTACAGAGGGCCTCATTAGTTCTCCACCCATAAGTAAAATCCCGACTGCCCCAAGCTTTTACAATAGGAGCTAGCAAGGAATGATTTACGTTAATGATTACTAAGTGAATGAATGATGACAATCATAAAAATATTATTTATAAAGTAAGTTCTATTATCAATTAAATTGACTATGTTATTTAATTTTAAATTAATAATCTCAAACTATATACATATATATATATATAAATTCATAATTAAGCGCAAAAAGTGAGACACAATAGTATGTAATTTTACTCATAATTAGTAAAAAGGTTTTTTTTAATGAATCACGTAAAATAAATTGGTGATATTATATAAAAATTGGATTAAAAAGTGTTGTAATTGCTGATAAAAAATTGAGTATATTTAACAAAACCACCAATCCTGAAGAGAGCCTGTGGTTCTACGCACTCTGCACTCAGCAACATCTCAATTTTAATTACTTTTGTCTCTATTGTTTTAAATTACTTTTGTCAAGTAGTTGGACCGACCGGACCCTCCATGATTAGATGCATTGCGGTGGGAATACAGATAAACATATATATTAAAAAGAAGTTAAATATTTATTTTTTTAATTTTTAATTTTTATTTAGTGTAAATCATTTAAAAACAGTCTCTCTATTAATAAAGATAGAGGTTGCAATGACCCCCCAAATCTTGAACTCAGACCTGGGATTGCCCAGCTCGAACCTAAAAATTCGAGCCCAAGGCCCGGTCAATGAATTAAGTTTGGGTTCAATTGTTAAGTCTAAGTTAAGACTGAGAGTGCGTATTATTAAACTTCTTCAAACCTTACCGATCAATGAAATTTTTACCAAATTGTTGTTACTTAGGGTGTTATTATGTTTTATATTGCTTGGCCTTTGGACCGAAGTTAACAATTTCCAGATAGGTTTTTCTTATGAATCAATAAGTGTCGTTTCTTTTTATAAAAGATTAAAAAAGAATAAATAGTAAGAAATAATAAGTGAATATGTTTGGTGAAAAAATAGGTTAAATATAAACACTGCAATGTTTTATAAAATGTTTAATTAAGCCTTTATCATTGTATTTAATACCACTTTGCACTGTAACATTATTTAAAATATTACTAGTTGCATCTTAAATAAG
>JAOTAZ010000218.1:1404723-1421695 GCA_025629785.1 Erythroxylum oxycarpum | reverse complement strand
AAACAAATTAATTATTTACGTATTCATATTGAAATATAAATTTTAACTTCAAATTAAGTTAATAATTTTAAACTAAAAGTTTTTACCTTTTAATATGTATATCTTCCATTCCATGCAAGTGTAAAAAAATTTGTTCTTTCACTACATTTATTTTGTATAAACATTAATTTAGTATAAACATAAAGTAGGAGTATTTTCAACCGGATGTGCCCCTATTTATATATAGAGTGCTTATCCTGACATTGCTGTTACCTTACTGTCAGGGAACTTCAAGGCCAACACACTACCATGTTCTTTATGATGAGATTGGCTTTTCTGCCGATGATCTACAGGAACTTGTCCATTCTTTGTCATATGTGTAAGTTCTTAGCTGTTGTTAATAGTCGGAATGTTTCGTGAACTGCGATCACTATTTCATTTGTTTTAAATATTCCAGGTACCAGAAAAGCACATGTGCAATATCCATAGGTAATGATCTTTTTATATTCTTGTGCGATTGGCATTTTGATGATTGTGGCAATATTCAAAGTTGAATTCAACACATCTAATATAAACCTGCCCGCCTGCCTATTTTGTTTTCTAATGCTGCTAAGTCGAACGATTGTTGCCTTTTTTCTTTTTTCTGGAGTGAGGCATGGAATTATGCAGCATGTAGTCACCTGCACCATCATTTCACACAATTTGCTTAGAGAGGTGGCTTATGGCATAATTGACCGTTTTATCTTTTTTGCACTTCTATGTCATGTTTTTCATCTTATTCTTAAGTTTATTTATCGTGAAAATCTCTGTATGCTTAACATAGTTTAGTCTGACAAGAGTCAGCTAACATTTGGCTTCTGATGAACTGAATATTTCTGGACAATATGTAACGTTTAGCTGAACTCATTTAATTGTGTGTAGTTGCGCCTGTCCGATATGCTCATCTAGCAGCAAGTCAGATTTCATTATTCATGAAGTTTGAGGACATGTCGGAAACGTCGTCAAGCCACGGTGGTCAAACTTCCTCTGTGCAGTCTTCTGTGCCTGAATTACCACAGCTGCATCCAAAAGTTCGTAGTTCTATGTTTTTCTGCTGACGTGCTAGTTACATCTCCCAAGTTAAGCTGGATGTACATGTTTCCATCAGTTGTAGTATCCAGCTAGATGTACATACTGTAGTTTTTTGTTGCAAGGTTAAGACAAGTTTCCAGGAGGTATGGAAATGCTCTTGTTGGTAGCTCTTCGACTGATGTTTCTGTGTATCGAAAACTTCCTGAACGTGTGACTTGAAATATAGGGCGTGATTTTAAGCTGCCAATCTTTAAGCTCTCTCTTTTCTGAAAATATAGAAAGGCTTTGAACTTACCACAATTTGACTGTTTTGCTTTTGGTTCACTCTTTAGAGCAGAACTTCTATTTTGTGATTGCCCAAAGGCAGCAGTAATAGAACAATAATCAAGCTCAACTTGACTGAAAAATTTCAGTGTTTGCATATATATCAAAACTTGATTCTTTGAGCCCTACAATGTGAAGGAAATATAGCAGCAGACTGCTATGGAAGTGTCTGATGATTGACTTGTGATCTAAGGTTAGCCTAGCAAAATTAGAATCGGAATTCCAAACTCAACATAACATTCTTGTAAGAAAATTGGATGTCAGAGAGGGGCTGAAGCTGTTCTGCGCAGCCGATGTCTAGGCTCGGGAGGTGGCATACGGGGCAAGGCCTTCTCAGTCTCCTGAGAACAGAAAGAACAACAGAAAGGGAAGAGATGTTTATCATCTGTGCACATAGAATGATAGTTAACTGATTCAGGACCTACACTGTCCTGGTTATGAAGTTACTTACATTCCTGTTTCATCCACTACAATCAAGTACTGTGCAAAATCAACACTGGTTACATGAAAATCACGTTCCACACAATAATATCTATAGAAGTCAAGAGATCATCAACAATGGAAGCAACTTTAACTGTGGAGTCCAATTAATTTGCGAGGAGGTGACTCGAAGTCAGATACATTGTTTGACAATTCATGGCTGCAAATAAAACTGTTTTATGCAGGAAGAATGTGTTATAATAGCTTGTTGCCAACTGTCATTAGATTTCCAATTCTTTAAAACTAAGTTTCATAAAATCTAATACTATCTTTGAAACTCCGATACATGAAATTGATATAAAAACTGTCAGAAACATCTGAACGATTTCTTATAAATCCACACCAACCTAACGTATTCCTTTCAGCTAACGGTGTTTTTTATCAAAAAGAGATGAAAACATTGTGATAGTACAGATAAGAAGTATATGTTATGTTATGTACATATCTGCAGAATCCACATATCAACTCTATTATTGAATTGTTGGATGGAACAAGCCAAAGAATGCAAGCCTACCTGTTGTCTGCGAAGCCTTTGATTCTCTTCTTCTAGCTGAGAAATCTTTATCTCCAGCTCATTGGTATAAGCCTAGCTTTCAATATAAAATTATATTAAAGATATTATACGAACAACAAATACTTCTTAAGCATAAAAGAGCATTATATTGGAATTCCAACCTGTTTCCTTGCTCTTGAGCGAGCAGCTGATTCTCTGTTCTTGATCATCCTCTTCTGCCTCCTTTCAACAGTTTTCTCAACAACATCTCCAGAGGCAACCCTTTTCCTTCCAGGCGTTTGTGTATCTAATAAAGTCCCCATCAAAGAAGATGGAGACATGGTTGCTTGCGTATCGGTGTAGGCTGCATGTATAACAGGAATAGATTGATGAATGGGGTGGTGGCCTGTTATGAACACTCCCGTCATGTTCTGTTGTTGTTGATGTACTGAAGGAAGCTGGATTGGCATCCATTGATCATGTTGATGAGGAACATCACCATTGTTGATTGGAGGAAGTTCAGTGTTCACACCAGCTTCTGCCAAGAAGTCCTCAAGGGTCATCTCTCCAAGAAGAGTAGGCTGTCTTTGTTGAGTCTCTCTCTCATGAATCTTAAGTTCATCATTTCTCTTCTTTTGTTGAATATCTCTTGACAGTACAAGACTACTACACTGCTGTGGTAAAGATGAGGACCAAGCACCTAACTCCACATTATCTTGAGCAGTACACACACTCTTGAGAAGCTCATCAAGATTCATGCTTCCCAGAGGTTTATCCAAATCACCCAACTGGTTTTGAACCTCATTAAGGGTCAGGCTTAGTGAGCTTTGCCTGCACAAAGACTGCATCTTTCCTTCTTCAACTGCACCACCTTGAGATCCCATTTTTTGCTGTGCTCCCTTTCACTCAACAATGTAATCTACCTGAACGCTTATATTTACTACTCACTGCATTTCATAGATCTAGACCAAATCTACTTCAGATCCTCATCCTAAAGACAGGATCTTTATACAATAAAGAGCTTTTATTAAGGACTCTGAAAAGTTGACAGAAACAAACAAAACCACAGAAAAAGCTCAAAGACCAGAAATGAAATGCTCCAAATGGAAGAAAAACTTCTTGAACTCAGTTATATATATCTTTCTCTGAACTTTGGATCATCTAGAGCCAAAAGCAAAATGAAGAAACATTCACTCAAATCAATGGAAGTGTGTGACGGCAAGGGAAGCGTAAAACCCACTTGAGGATTAGACGGAAATGGAACACCAGATCAATTAAGAACCAAAACAATGCAGATAAAACAGATAACAGCAAAACAACAAAGTAGAAACTTCCTTCTGGTGATATTGCTGCATGGACTCATATAGCGACAGAGCCCAAAAAAAGCCAAAAGCAAAGGGAATAAAAACATGAGTGTGAAGTGAAACAACAGAATATATACTAAAAGCAGAAGTTCACCACGCAGTAAACTAATAATGAAGACCCAGAACAAATTAGGAAAGCAACAAACTTTATTTCCCTTGTGTGTTACAAAAAGGAAAAATTCAGCAGAGAAGACAATCCAAAAACTTATGACATGAGAATATCTAGGAAGGAAAAAAAAAAAAAGAATTGAAGAAAATCTGAAGCTAGTAGTGTACTTACATGCCTCAGGATCCGATCTGGATCTTTAAAATGTGATTTTTACATTTGGCAGTGGGTCATGGAGACACTTTCAAGATGACCCACATTCCTCTTGCACACATTTTATCCCTAAAAACAGTGGTTTATTATTCCCCACTTTCCAGTTTTCTACTTTCTCTGTAGTCTATGTCTGCTGTGGCCATACTTTTGATACTATGCAGTATGAACAACCAGTCAAATGTTTCAGTTTAATTGTACACATCTTTCACCTACTCAAGACAAAACTATATACCAGACTTTAAGCATTAACAAAGAATCTTCTCATTTCCTCTTCTCATATGTCTGCACATTTTAACAGAAATCTAGTTGCCACCATAAGCATATGGCTTGGTTATACCCCTGATATCTCATTATTTTACTTCATACATGATCATTAAAGTCACATATTTTGTGTATCCTCTTAGTTATGCCGATCTAACTATGTCACAAACTCCATTACAAGACCTCATTCCATAAATTGTTTTCTTAACTTTGAATCAAAGTTGATGAAGTTCATTAATCCATAAAAATCTCTCATATTCTTGGAAGTAATAAGAATATTAACATAATACATGTGAGAAGAAGACAACTAGAAAGAAGCAAACTTGTTGAGAAGAACGTGTACATGTTAAGAGTATGTGCACAGATAAGTGAGCGTGTGCCTTATACCGAGGTTTTGGTTTTCTGTTCCTCTTAGTGTATATATATCTAAATAACCCTTTTATACCAAAGTTCTCTTTTTTATTTATTTAACTAAAATATACTATTTTATGTTTAATATCATAGGATAACTATAATTTTGTTAATTAAGGTTTTATGATAAAGTAAAAGAGAAGGAAGTGTTAATGGAGTTTAGATTATTCCTGATAAGTGACCAAATTATAGTAATAAGATAATAAAAGAAATAGAACTCTCTTGTAGTTTAAAAGTTAAATTAGGTTATTATAATTAATCCATATGAGATGATATTACACCTATTTTATTGTTATTTTTCAAGCGAAGTTTAAAATAAAATATTTTTCTATAAAAATAAAAAATAGGAAATTCTTTTGCAAAAATTTGAAAAATTTTCCAAAGTTTTAGGAGAAAAGTGTCTTTTACCTCATTTATTTTGTTTTGTGAGCAATGCTCCAAAAGATAAGCAGAAACTCTGATTTCCATGCATTTCCACCAACTGGCTAAACCATTATTTTTAATCTTCAGTTAGTTGATTAATTAAGTAGTTTAGTATTGAATAATCTCTTTTAGTGTTCAGTGTTCCTGAAAGAGTATGCCTTGTCAGGTGGGGTTGTCCAAAGGCAATTTTAGTGGAGGAGACAGCACATGATTTACACCAACCCCTACAATGGAGTTTCTGTTTCTAGCACTATGTTAACTTACCAGAATGGTTAAGTACCTAAATTTATCACATCTTGTCTCTAATCTTATTAGGTGAAATAAGCAATCAGATAGGGAAGATAAGAGTTAGACATGTAGCAATCTCCAACCATCATTCAAGTATGATAAAAGTTTCATTTGATCCGAAATTAACGAATCAGATTTGAGTTAATAAGATTTTGAGTTGAATTCAAGTCTAAAGGAACATATCCAAACTGATCCGATTATTTTTGTATTGATTTCAACCAACAAAAGCAAAAGTTTATGAATGGGACTCAACCTATTGTCAACTCTACATCTAAACTTGCTTAAACTTCACAACTACTTGGTTTCATAATCTTGATGAGAGGTCATCATTTGATCTAAATAAATACTAATTATGTGGAATGGGATAGAGGTAATGGTCCTAATTAATCATTATGGTTAAAGTGGGGTCAAGTCCTACGTTGTTTGCAGGCAGAAGGCTTAGGATTTCTTTCCAAAGAAGTAGGGCTTAAGAAATAAGAAATATACCTTAAAAGTAATCGAATAAAAAATAAAAAAAGTAAACCCACTGTCACCCACCACTAATCTCCTACAAGTTTCTAATCATTGCATACAACTTTAGTTTTAGGAAGCAAAATACTGACCACAAGGCTAGATGATGCATAGTTGTGACATCTAACACTCATTAACCAGATAATGTTTTTGTACAAGTAAAAAAAATGCCTCCTTCCATAATATCATTATAAGCAATGTTAGGAACATATGATCCGTGAAACCAAATGGTCAATTTCACAAAGTTGATATGGACCCTTTTGAGGAAATGTCACAAGATTTACTGGAAAAGAAACTAGAGAACATTTATGGCAGGTATAGTAGACATGTATGAGTGCAACATCCCAAGCAAGATTTCGTGTTCTTGTTCTACTACTGCCATGGTAAAAGCTTGACAATCCATGCAGTTTCAGCAGCACTGCCTGTTCTGGACATTCGGTTCGTTCTTCTTTCCATGGCACAATCGCTTGCAGGGGTTAGTCTGAACTGTTCAACAATTGTACAAGCCAAAATCTTCAATAAGACTTGGGAGTGGGAGCTTGTGATGGAACTACGTTTGTTGGTAAACCAGTCTGGATATTAGACTCTGCATTGTTCATTGTACAGATGTGCAGTGAATAAAGAAACCCATTTTCATTGTTAGATCTGGAAAGCCCAGGCTTTGGCCTGAATGAAACTTTTCGGTTTCTGTCCAATAAGAGGAGGAAGTTGTCTTCCTTATCTGGGCATAGCTCTTCGCTTCACCGTTCATTGTCCAGATGAGCACTGAATAAAGAAACAATGAATAAGGAAACCCATTTTATTGTTAGATCCGGAAAAGCTCAATGCTTGGCCTTATTAAGGTCAGAAGACATCAAGACCAAATCATGGCTTTCCGCACATGAACACAGAATGAAGTTGAGTAGTGTGGAACAGTTCAAATCTATGACCACCAGTTGTACAAGAAGATCTCCGACAATGGCAACAATATTCCAAGACATTTAATACATTGCAAGTAGAGCAATTCTAAGATAAATGTAGAGCAGATGACTTAGAATTATAAAGCAAAAATAGACAATAACGGACGTTCAAAGACAATATCATTCAGCAGGGATTTGAAATGATTGTAAAGATACAAAGATCAAATAGAGGCATGATGTTCATGAGGTCATCAAACAGTAAGCAAGATAGAAAATTCTGGCATATGAGTCCTGACATATTCATTCAAAAGAAAAGAAAAAAAAGGCCAAAACATTAAAGTTTTAAGTTGATAAGAATATGTCTCCAATAAGCTGAAGTTGAAGCTGGTTTTCCTAAAGGTCCAAAGCAACGGGGACCAGCTGAAAAATATTCTAAATGGCAGTCCCACTGCTATCCAACCTACTGTATGGTAAACTACGGCAATAAACTGTGGTTTAACACACTGGCATATTTATGCAGCAGATATTGAAGAAGGATGCCCTTAGTGCTCTAAAACAAATATTCAATTTGACTTCATTGAGAAGAAAGAGCTACAAGAAAAGTTTCTAGTTAAGAATTTCCATATTAACCATCCTTTCTGTGCAGTACGTTGATAGATTACTGAACTAACACAAACGTGGGAGTAAAGGTTAAATCATAAATATACTGTTACAATAAAAATAAGAAGGGTAAACAGGTTAAAAACAAAACTTGCTCGAGTAGAATCAAATACAATGATATCTTCATTCTACATATCAATACACCATTGAGAAAAGCCAAGGATTTTCTTCCAACAACAAAAGACTCAACTCCTATACTGTATTTTCTTCTTATTTAACAGTGTAAATAAATTAAGCATACAAATTTATTCCAGAAATAAAAGACACACAGTTAACTTGCATTCACGTTTTCCAAAACAAAAATCTTCCATGAACCACTCCTTCAAATTGGCATGGTTTGGACTTAAAAGGTCCTACACATCAGAGGAATGCTTGTAGTTTGACACTAAATTGAGGAATAAAAGTTCAGATAAGTTTTTAGAATCAAAAAATAAGAAACACCACAAAACAGATCCTTTAATCAATGAAGAATCACCAAACCTTTAATATCAAAAACTCATTTGTAAATCCAGTATACAATAGCAGGTAAGATAAGAGGAATTAGGGTTACTGTTTCAGAATAAAAAATTAAATGTAGTCCTTGGAAAATATACTATGAGGAGTATGGATAATGACCAGATAACCTGAAGATCGGAAAATGATTTTTCATTCAAGTATTATGAACAAATGATTTTTTAAAAAACATGGAGAAAATAAAAATACTTTCAAAGTCAAACACTTGAACAAAAACGTTGCAAAAATATCCAACAGCTATAAATAATAACAGCAGAAATTCAAAGGATAAATATGCTCAACATCACCAACTCCTTCAAGTGCAAACGTTTATCATTGAAAGTGGTCAAATTGTTGCAAAGCTTTAATTCAAATATCCAAACTCAAAATACAATACTTTGAAACAAAAAGACAAGGGATGGAATAAAGGAAAGCAGATGATATGAAAAACTTCATTTCCATAGGCTCCGTTAACTTCAGATGAATCAGCTGGCCAGAACATAAAACACTGATGCACCTATGAGGAATCTGCAAAATCAATAAAAGCATGAAAAGACTATTTTCAAAAATCCAAAAAAAGGGGTGATTGCCGAGTCAAAAACTCACTAAATGGTCGAAAGAATCACCAGATATGAATTGGAATACTAATGATGAGTCTCAAAATATGAGTTCAAGTTTAAATAACTATATTATAAGAAAAGTTCAACAGAAACTCTTGCATTAAAGTTGAAAATGAATTCCTGAAAAAAAAAACATTGCTTGCTTTAAACACCATATGAACCATAAATATTGACGCAAAAACTCAGTTGCATGTGTGTGCTGATTTAGTCCATGACTTATAAAGAAAAGTCTAGGAAGTGTTAATAAATAAACAAGTGGCTTTTAGAAACTACATCTAATCCATCCATGTCATCCCTAATGACACCAAAAGTGACACTGATCATCGTATCTATTATAACTTGTTTAAGAATGATATATCTCTCTTCAAAGATATTAAATTACGATGTTGAATGTGACATAACTTAGCAAACAGATCCAAACAGAGATAAATCAGAAAACAAATAAATATGTTCAGCAGCCACACCTGTGAAGCACCAGCGGTCTGACTAAGGTACACCCCCGTTGTATTGCCCAGTACCATGCTGCCCCCTACCAGAAACGCCCTGCCCCATCTGCTGATTTGTATAACCACCAGAGACTGCTCCCTGGCTTTCATATTGAGGACTCTTAAGAGTCACGTTATCATATGCTTCAAGTCCTGCAGGACTCTTAAGCGTCTGGTTCCCATATGCTTCGAGTCCTGCATGACTTCTAAGATTTTGGTTCCCATATGCTTCAAATCCTGCAGGACTCCTAAGAGTCTGGTTCAAAAATGCACTTTGCATTCCTGCTCCAGGTATGCCACCCTGATTCACTGTTGCTACAGAACCCAAACTACCCAGCAGATTTGTCAACCCCAATCCAGCACCCTGAGTAGCTAGCAATGCCGACAGTGCCTGTCCAAGTGCAGGATTCAGCACCGGAACAGCAGTGGCAGGTCCCGGGTAAAACCCCACTGGAGCTGGAGCTGCAGCTGCTGGGGCCATTAAATGACCAGGGGCACTTACACTCCCACTAGCAGCATAAGCAACGTTGTCATTCCGCTGTATTGTATATTGTTGTTGTAATTGTTGAGGCTTTTGAGCTTTTGGGCCATCTATAGCTCTCTGACAATGCAAAATGTGACCTTCAAAGTTTTTATGCGGCTCTTCAAGTGCCTTCTTCGCACTTTCCACCGTTCTATACACAAACAAGCAAAACCCCCTAGGCTTCCCAGTAGCCTTATCAAGCCCCAACGGACCTTCCTCAATTTCACCATACTTGGCAAAAAAGGCAGTGAGCTTTTGCGGGTCCAATCCAGCCCCAACATTGCTAATATAAATCTTTCTTTGAGTATAGTCAGACGTCGATGAAACACTCGCGGCCCCCGGCACAACACCTCCAGCGGTGGTCGGAACAGGTCCGACAGATGCCAGCTGGCAGGCAGTCATTCGATTACCAATCCTCTTCTGAGGCTGCTTCAACGCCTTGCGAGCCGCAACCCTACTCTTGAAGAGAATAAATCCGTAACCTTTACACTTCCCAGAGGCCTTGTCGCACACGGCCTTGCAATCCTCGATCTCTCCGTAACCCTTGAACACGTTCCTCAGGGTTTCGGCGTTCGTGTCCCAGCCAAGACCGTGAACGAAGATTTTCCGATGAGTGGGGTCCTCATCGGCAAAGCCGCGTATCCGATCCGCCACGTCGCGGTGTTTACCAGCCGCTTCACGAAGCAATCCGATTAATTTCTCCGTACTAAACGATTCTAGAAGCTTCTCGATCGGCTCCTGATCTTCGTCGTCGTCAAAGCAGACTCGAGCTGACGTGGAAGACATCTGATTGCCAGAAATCCGATTCTCCTGCGCATCCTCATCGTCATATTCGTCGTCCTCATCACTTTCATCTTCTTCTTCATCGTCTTCATCATCATCATCATCTTCTTCTTCTTCTTCTTCTTCTTCGTCTTCTACTTCTTCGTACTCATACTCCTCATCCTCCTCCAGCTCTTCGACGTCGTTTTGAACTTCCTCCGCAACTATCTGTTGCTTCTTCTTGGCGGGTTGGCTGGGTTCGTTGCTCTTGTTCTGCTTCTGCTTTCGCTTCCTGGCCATTGTTAGTGAAGGTGATTGGACTCGAAGCTCGCTAGGGTTCCCAATTAGGGTTTTGGGTTTTAATAAATTACTGTGTAAATTTGTAGTGATAGAGAGAGAGAGTGTATGATTGTGTGTGACGTGGCAAGAAAGGAATGGTCAAAAGGAGAAGGACTCGAACGACAAGGCGTTGGAAGTGAGAGAATACGATCGAGATTATGAAGGGAAAGAGTGAAACTATAAATACGAGCCGAATCGGCGTCTTGGCCTCCCATTTCACTGCAGCCATGGCCTCCGAGAAGGACGCAGCTCTAGCCGCCGTTCCCTCCGATTCTCATACTATGTATGTATTTCTATTATCAACTGTTATCTTGCTTCAAACGTTTCATCTTTTGGAGAATTTGAGTGCCTAATTCTTATTTAGCACGTCTAGGGTTGAATTTAATTCAAGTGTCCGATGTCGATTGGTGGCGCTAGTAGAATTGTTGTTTGTGGATAAAGAATTATCCATGTAATAATTGGAGTTCTGTAGACACTTTGTGGTTATCATGTGGACCTTTAGAACAAGGATCAAACCTCGTTCTATGATCTATGAACATTCTTAGTGCTTTTTGTGAAGCGAAGGAAATGGAATGGATTAATTAAATTTATATGCAATTGGAATTTATTAGGTTCTGTAAAGATTTTCATTCCGTTCTCCTTGGGACTTCTCTCTCTATTTTGAGAGGTTTGCTTAATGCAGCCTTCTTCATTGAACTATTGTAGACGTTTTACTAATGCTTTGGTCATGACGTTTTGTTTGGTATGTAGATTTGATAAAATTATCAAAAAGGAAATACCTTCTACTGTGGTTTATGAGGATGACAAGGTAAAGTGCTGTTTGCCCTGCTGCCTAAGTTTTATAATCAGAATACTTTGTTTTTGTTGATTCCTTTCCTCTGTAATATTTTTGTTGTCACTACATGTGTTCTTCGTAGTTTGAGACTTTCTTAGTATGTTAAGAATGTTATGTTTGAGTGTGCTCTTGCTGTTTTGGGTTGACAGACTTAAATGAATGACCAATAATGCTCATAATCAAGGCCTTTCTTAAAGGCTGCTATAAGTTGCAAATTTGATTTTTTATCTCCTGTTTGCTGTGTATAAGCATTTTTTTTTCTCCCTTTGATTTGGTGCAGCTCGATGATTTTGCTATTTAAAATTTCCAATATCCAATTTCCTTTTCTTCCCCTTGCCAGGTACTGGCTTTTAGGGACATTAATCCTCAAGCCCCTACTCACATTGTAATCATACCCAAGGTGAAGGATGGATTGACTGGACTATCCAAGGTATTTTTTATGGTTTTGCTCTCTCTCTCTCTCTCTCTTGCCCTGAATAATGTCGACTCTTCACTGCAATGTGTTGGTGTGGAGCTGAAATTGTGTTCCTGACTTTGATATCTGAATCACGAGTTTTATGGCAATACAAATCTTCTAAAGGAACCTGAACAGATACTTTGGAATATCTGTATTTTCTGGTGGTTTATCGATGATTAACAGGTCAAGTAATGGTTTAAGGCTTTTATTTAAGCCATTAGAGAATCAAATTCTGAAATCCTCTGTTGTAAAGAGTTACACTGAATGATTGTCGCTTCAATTGTTTGCAATCTTTTGGGTTTGGTTTGGAAATGGTGCATAGCATGTGTTTTTTATTTATATGCTTGCAGTAGCACTTGTCTATATCATCATCTGCATTGTATGGTGACTTGAACTGTTGGTCTTCTATTCCAATATTGCAACCAGTTAACTATCTTTTTGTTTCTTAGGCTGAGGAAAGGCACTGTGATATTCTAGGTCGACTGCTTTATACTGCTAAACTGGTTGCCAAGCAGGAAGGACTTGAAGATGGCTTCAGAATTGTGATTAATGATGGACCGGCAGGATGTATGTGTTACTTATCCATTGTTGGCAATTAAAGTAGATTCACTCTAACTGAGATTTGGCAGTTTTTAGATATTAAAAAAACTGGCTTTGAATCTATATATGTTTACTTGCAGGTCAATCAGTGTATCACATCCATGTCCACCTCCTTGGGGGACGCCAAATGAACTGGCCCCCTGGTTAAGATGATATCTGGATTCATGATCGAAACTGGATTGCCAATAATCTCTAGCTTCTTGTGCTTTGTCTTCCCTTCATGTGGTGCTTTGAACAGTTTTAAGGAAAACTGTCTTACTATCTGGTAAATAAATTGGGAAGTGCCCTACCTGTTGTGCAGCAAAGTGAAGATTTATAGAAACCTAACCAAACTGGCTAGAATAAATCATGGTTTCACCCCATCATTGGGATTTGCATCATTTTGGTTGTGCACTGAACAGAAAGTTTTAAGTGATCAGATAAGCAACTGTGGCATTCTTAAGATTAAAATATCATGTCAAATTTAGGAGTAGATATCTTCTAGCAATTTGCACCACTGTTGAATGTTTTGTAGTAACAGTTAGGCCCCCAAACCCCAATAATAGACAGATAATTAGGAAGGAGATGAAAGGCCTAGGCTTTGCTTCTCTGAACTTTTAGGCATCTATCACTAGTTGTAGTCATTTACCAGTCCTTAGGGTACTGTGCCTCATGTCTCTCCACAGGGTTAGGATTCTATTCGTCTCAGCATTTCTTTGTTAGGTTAAACTAACATTAACCTAACAAATATGAGTTTGGACCTATCAAAATTTTTTCAAGCTCAAGCTCGGGTAGGCCTGGACCCTTTGTTATCCCTTGTCGATTCATTCTAACAAGCTTTGTTTCAATTAAGTTTGGGTTCATCTTAGCAATGTTTATATAAGTTCAAGCCCTTGTAATCTGTTCTTACGTTGTGATTTAATCACAAAGCGTGGTCAGTTCGAGTTAGCTTATAATCGTTAAATTTGGCTTGGTCCGGACCAAAATGTTAAGCCAATGGAGAATTGAGGACAAAAGCAAGTCAGAAGGGCAGAAGCATTCTATAACACCGTTTTGTGATGCCGTAATTATCTGTGCTGTTGGAGCAGCGACCTCAACCAATATATGAGCAGGTCGATAGAGGCCAACAGACCTCTCGCCTTGTGCAAGCCTCTCTGCATTCTTGACAATTAGAGCTCAAATGCCAGAAGAGAAGTGTGTGAGAGGTCACTACATGGAGCCCCCTCCGTGAATTCTGGAATCAGCTAGCTTTTCTCATCTGCTCATAGTTTTGAATGAAAGCAAACATAAAACTGACAAAATGTTACCTCTGATTCCATTCTGAAAATCAACTGAGTCACTGGCAAAAGAGACCAATACAATATATGGTGTAGAATGATTTTAATTTTTTCCAGGGAACAACAGAAATGAAAATGTAGAAATGTTTTCAACAAACTACATATCTAGATCTCAATATATGTGTCAAAGGTATCAACTTGAACATCAAACCAACAAATGCCAAAAACACCACTTGTTTGAAGAAGTTGATTTGGTGAAAAATTGGGATAACAGATTCTAAACTGTTATAATCTTGTGATTTTTTTTTTAATTTAGTGCCTAAATTTTTTAATTAAGTCACCATCTTCATACTCGCCCCTTGTTGAACCTGATTCTAATACTACTTGTTAGAATTGGAGAGCCCACTTTCATGAGAGATCTACATTATGAACCTGAGTGATGAAACATACTCGTCGGCTTTGACACCACACTTCATCCCAAAACCTTAAAGCATTAAGTTTATGGGTCATTGCCATTTATATATCCTTCACTAGCTTCATTTCTTTTCAATGTGAGATTTCTATTCACACTTGACATCCCAATAGTATTTTACTAATTTGGTTAATGAAATTTCATTTTTTTTGTTTACGGCATGTACGTGTTGATGTGACTTCAGTATTTTAATGTATATGAATGATTAGTTGATAATTAACTTTTTTTAGAAATGCCTATATGTTATGAATTAAAAAGATTTTGTTAATTAAATCATCAAGATATTAATAGAATTAATGTTTTTAATTGAGTTGAGGTTATAAAAAATTAGTTATTTAATTGAAAATTTTAAAAATTAGGGTACTGAATTGAAAAAAAATTCAAAACACTTTAGAATCTTTTATTTGTGAGAAATTACAGGAAAAAGCTCATCATGCATGCAAGTACTCAAATCACTTACATTGTTACACATGTAGATGGATCCCTTTTCATTTTTTCAAACACAATCGGTGATACGTTGTCCTTTCTTGTAGAATTTGCACTTAATGGTTTCCAGTTAATCAGAACAAGTTCCAAAGCCTTCATTTCAATCTTTTTACCCTACAAAAATGAAATCGATGATCTACACGTCTACAACTCCCTCACAGGGTTATACCAAGACAAGAAGTGGACATGATTTATATTCTCTTCATAAGGTCACAATGCAGAAAGTAGCATACAGATCCCCGAGTGCAATGTCATCACTTCAAGCACAGATTCCAGACGACCATGGTGCTTGCTCCATCACTTTCACTTGCTTACTCTGCTTCCATTGTTCATCCTTATTTTCTCTGATCAAGATACAATTATATGATTCAAATCAACTGTCTCCCCAAAAACAAATGAGAACAAGTAGATTTTCATTGCAGGAAAGCTACATAGAGTTCAAAACCTGAACATGATCATGAAAAGCTATAGCCAAGAGTCATTTTCATAGAGACAACTAGCAAGTCCTGATATTCTCTTGTCCTTAAAATGCCTAGTCCCAACTTGCATGGTCCAACAATCTGATTTTTATCTGAAACAATGGAATATTTGGAAAGAGATTCCTAAAATTTAAACTAAAAAAACACTATAGATATTAACTATTTGATACTTAAAATTCAATTAATTACATAAATAATTAAATAATTTTATCGGTAAATTACATATTTTACACTTTTATTATAATTTAATTCCGATTGAAAATCATCTAAATTATATGAATGAAAGTAATTAAAATACATTGGTTTTAAAAGGTACATTCTATCAAGAACATTTTAGACATATATGCTAGTGTATTATGTAGGAATAGAGCTACGTATTATCGGGTTTCTTTAGACTCCTCATTATTTTAGCGGAAATCTTAATTGAGAATTATTGTTGTTGTTATTATATGCTTATGTATACGCACAAATGCAGACCAGACATTCTCCAACTCTAAGGTTCTGAATGATTTTCACAAAAGGAGAATAAAGCAAAGCACATATTCGAGCATTTGTAGATCACAATTTCTACATATGACAATATCATCATATTCTTTTGCAATTTCCATCACTGATAAGAGGTATTATTCTTTTCCCAAATTTTGCAATTGGCATAAAGTTAGAAATATCTTTGAAATTAGATAATTTTTAGATATAACAACATGGGTAAAAAAAACAAAATTTTATGTTTTTTTGTGTTAAAATATGTATTTAAATATTTTGTATATTATCTTAAAAGAATAAGAATTAAGTTTATAAATTGAAGATATACAATAGTAACAACTCAGTAGAAATTCTGTTGACACACAGAATTTGGAGAGATTCAATAATACGTAGTTTTACTTATAATTAGTAGAGAGATTTTCACAATGTTTTTTTTGGATAAATCAAGAAAATTAATAAATAAAACAAAAATATGTACAAAGAGTTCACTTATAAGTGCCACAGAAGTAGCTAAAATATAGCAACTAGCCTAAGGACATTTCAAGATAAAACATAGGGATTCTGTAGTTAAGGGAGGAGCAATCCTACAGCCATTCAACACCAGAAACACAAAGAACACTGCCAAATAATATTGAAGCTTCTATAATCCAAGTGTGAAACATAACTAAAATTTTCAAGCCTAGAAGAAGCAAGCCAGAGAGATACTAAAGTGAAAAGAACAACCTTAGCCCCTGAATGGCTAAGGAGAAAGTTACCACTAAGAAGTGACTATGCTGAGCCTTCAAGGATAGGCATGGCAAGACATGACTTATCCAATGAAAACTGCGCATGCTGTGACCTGGAAAGGACTGAGCAATTAATCTGCAAAAGTAGGTGAAGAACCAAATTATAAAATTACCTCTTCTCGGTGTATAAGTTGAGAAGTTCCCTAATATAGGAGATTACTCCGAGATATACTCTCTCCTTAACCATAGCTTCATTCTTGAAAGTTTTAGCATTACGTTCAATTCATATATGGCAAACAGTGGTGGAAAACAGAAGAGGGAAGTGAATTGTGGCTGAAACTTTGGTAAAGGAAACAGTGTTAAACCAGGAAAGGATAGATTTTTTTTTCACAATGTTAGTCGCAATAATCGTAGGCAAATCCAGATTTATAATTAATATGTGAAATTAGTAATACAAAAAATAATTACATGGGATT
>JAOTAZ010000218.1:1383675-1398461 GCA_025629785.1 Erythroxylum oxycarpum | reverse complement strand
TTTACTGATTTAACTTATGATTCGATTTTTAAAATAATTATCTTTAACTAATTTTATGACAATATAATAATGAATTAATGATTGAAAATTTTAAATTTTAAATTTTATTGATTTAAATTTAAATTTCATGTTTAATTATTGGTTTAACTTTAAATCCCATGTTTAAATTGTTTGAATGATCTAAACATCTAGAGGCGGAAGACAAGTACTAGTTCAGAGCTTGAAATTATTTGCAAATTAGATTCAGCTAGGTAAATTATTACTTGGAATTTCTATGGAAAGTTGTATATAACCAATTTAGAAGATGGGTTCAACACTTCAACCCAAATCCAATAATAAGAAAAGAAAAAAAAAATTGAAACCAAAACCATCAAAACTAAGAGCAGAGAAGGTGAGACACTGAAGAAAATCTGACAACAACCGAGAATATGTCGTCAGATGCGGCCGAAACTAAGGTAAACTTAGCTTGTTAATGTAATAGGTTCATCTGTTCTGGGCTTAATGTGTTTCTCTCTCTCGATTTTTTGGTTCGAAATTTCCAGGATCAAACCCCTCCTGTTGTTGACAAGTACAATGTGGAAGCCGCCATGATTATGGCAACTAAGGCTCAGGTGTGTCAAAAGTTTGCTTCTTTTTAGTTTATGATCCCGTTCTGTTTCTTGGGTATGGCTTGTATTAAATTTCGGTTTTCTTGGTTGTGGGGTGTTGCAGCGTTTGCCTATTGCACAGGCCGCGCCGGTGTACGAGCAGCTTCTTCAAGTGTTTCCTACTGCTGTGAGTTTCTTTGTTATTGGTTGGATTCATTTGGGAGTTGAAAAGTTTTCTTCTTGTCAACTGGCTTGACCAACTGAGTTGTCAAGTTCTTTCTTTTTGAATTGCTTCTACATCTCTTGTCATTTGATCATGGTTACTGGTTTCAAACAATGGTTCCTGACGTGGTTGAGCTTAGGCATGTGTAGGAGATTTTATGAGGCTGTAGCTGATAAATCTTCTTCAAGATTTGCTCGTTACTTCAGTTGTTGCATAATTTTCTAATAATTTGATATGAAATGACAATTTTGATAATGTTTTTGATTGGTTGTATGCATGTCGTGGATGGAATGAAATATGAGTTCTAAGAATGTCTTGAAGATGAAAATAACTTTAGATATACGTTCTTTTCTTTGAAAAACTTATGTTTAGGTTGTATGGTATTTTAACTACATTTAATGAAAAATACACAAGTTATGCAAGATCCGGGTCAAAAAGTTGGTGAACGGTGGGAAAGATTGAAAATATTAAATTGGAAGTTTGTGTAGAGATCATTGTTGGTGTTCTAGAGCTATATAAACAACTTACTGTGGCTAAAATGCATGTAATTTCTTTGGGTAGTATTATGGTTGAATAAGAAAATTATTAATTGTATTAATTGAACTTGTTTCAATTGATTATTTAGTGTGGAGAATGAAGAATGATATCAATTTGTCTGCCATTAGTGAAGAATCTAGTTTACTGAAGTTTTGGCTGGTATCATGTTACAGATGAGAAATAGAAAGGTCAAGACTAGATTTTCTTAATGCTTTTTGTATACTAAACGTGTCAAAGTAGTTTTATTCTGTATGATTATCAAAATTGACATTATAGGTATAGCTCTTCAATTTCTCCTAGTATATTATCTGATGCTCTTTTCCTTGCCTTCTAGGCAAAATTTTGGAAGCAATATGTTGAGGCACATATGGCTGTTAACAATGATGATGCCATAAAACAGATATTTAGCCGGTGTTTACTGAATTGCCTTCAAGTTCCTCTTTGGTATGTGGTTTCCTGTACTTTGTTACTCCAACTTCCTCTTTGGGTTCATGTTTTCCTTTTGCATTTTATGTTACAGTTTGAAGAAAATATTGTCTTGATGATGTAACTTGATTCATGGAGTCTGAATTAGTTACATATTAACTTCTTGTTTTTGAGATTTTAAGATAACCACAATGGTTTGGATATTTGGTGGCGACTCTTATTTCTTGGTTCAAGACAGTGATTTTGGGGAGTCTTCAAGGTTTTCAACGAGTTTATGGATCAGGGAATTATCAAAGGATCCGATTCTTTTCCCTTGTCCAAAATAGTTATAATGTCAGTATCTTTAACTTCAGTCCACTGGTCTGGATTTTGGTTGCCATGTGAATTGTCATTTTTTGCTTTCGTCAATGTTCCTAATTTCTTGTTCCTCCCTTTCTAAGAAGTGTATCTTCATTTACCTCTCTTTCTCAATCAACTTTACTGAATCGCTTCAGTTTCTTTATGGACTAGACTTTGTGTTTTTCTGTTGTTTTCACTGTATTTCTAGTGTTGCTTTACAGGCACATATCTCTCTTTCTCCGAGTGTGAGTGTGGGTCTCTGGTGGAAATTCAAAAGCTCTAATTTTGCTACCAGTGTTAATCTTGTAGGCAATGTTACATTCGGTTCATAAGGAAAGCCAATGATAAGAAAGGAGCTGAGGGCCAAGAAGAAACGAGAAAAGCTTTTGATTTTATGCTTGGTTATGTAGGTGTGTCTTAAGATCTTAGCAGTTATCCAATTTTATATTCATGTTATAGCTACACTGTTTTTTGAGGTGCTATATAGGGTTAATGATTATAAACTATTTAAATTTTGGTTCAGTTGAACTGTAATTCATAGATGGAGAAGTATTAATGAAGATAAACAAGAAATAGATGACCACATGTTCTATGAACTAGTTAGAAAAAGACATTCTATAGGTAACCTGGTTCTGCATATATATCTAAACTTGAGAATTCAGTTTCTCACCAATTTAAGAGAACAATGATTAATCTTGTAGTATTCTTTTTGTGCATGTGATATCAGGAACTGATATAGCATCTGGGCCTCTATGGATGGAGTATATTGCTTTCTTAAATTCAACTCCGGTTTGTTGCATCCGCCACCCATGTTTTCTAGTTTACACTGAGTCCAAATAGCTGAACTAGGTGAATTGTCACTTCTGTTCCTATAATTCCTTCCTTTCCTTAGTCAGGGATGATGTTGCAGGCGCTAAATGCACAGGAAGAATCACACCGAATGACTGCTGTTCGGAAAGCATACCAAAGAGCTATTGTTACTCCGACTCATCATATTGAACAACTCTGGAGGGACTATGAAAATTTTGAGAATTCTGTTAGCCGCCAATTGGTAATATTTAGGTTATGGCATGCATAAGGCATGTGAAATACACTTTTATCTTATGTGAGTCATTTGTATTCCTATGCCATACGTATGAGATCACATTTTGGGTTAATGCAATATGATGTTTTGGTATTAACCAGGCCAAAGGACTGCTATCTGAATATCAACCAAAATATAGTACTGCCAGAGCTGTTTATAGGGAGCGGAAGAAATATGTTGATGAAATTGATTGGAATATGCTTGCTGTACCACCAACTGGCTCTCACAAAGTAATTTTTTTTTTCTGATTATTTTGCGAGAAATGCTTATGAAATATGTTGGCGGTACTTGGAACTAGCAAGGAAGCAAGCACTTCCAAAGCCAGTATTTATTGCTTCTACTTTTACTGAAGCTCTAAAAATTGCATCTTATTTTAACTTTAAGCATTGTTAATTTTTCTTTGGCAATGAGCTTTATGATAACAAAGAATGATGCATTTCTCTGGTCATGTATAAACTCCGTTGGAGAATCAATTGATGGCATATGTCATATTAAGACGGTAGAAAATTTGAGATTCATGAGATTGAATGGATTGAAATAAACTTATCACGTTAAAAGGCCCTGTTCTCCCGATTAACTTCAATCCACTCTATCTATTCATTAGTAGGCTGGTTAAGTACATGTCTGCATAAACTGAAATTAGGTAAAACTGTTTTTGATTTCACCAATCAAAATATTGTTTCTATAATAGGCTTTGATGAGACTTGGATTTCCATTTAATATTATATGATCTTTTGTTCTGCCGTAACGTTGACATGCATAATTTCTTATAACTGATTGAAGGAGCACAATGAAGTTATGGTGGCCTCAGAAATATGTTGTGTTGTGGACGATAATAGGAGTAGAGTTCCTAGGTTATGGCTTATCTGCTCGGTTCTTTAGATAATTTTTTTAGGATGAAAGTAGGAACAGAATATGAAGTCTACACGAAAATTGCATTTACTTTGACCGAATCCCACATTCAGATGTGCTTATTCAAATGCTCTTAATTCTTGATTAATTTTGGTGAATTATTTTCTTGCTTATGCAGGAAGAACTACAATGGATGGCATGGAAGAGATTACTGGCCTTTGAAAAGTGAGGAGCATCGGCATTTTATATATTTTTTTCTGTTGTCTTGATAGAAATTCCCTCAACTCACCCCCGCAACCTAAAAGAGAAAAAAAGAGAACATGAAACATGAAATTCAACATGCATTAACATGCACTAAGAGAAATCTAATGAAAAGTAGAGTTGAAGTGAGTAGAAATCTGCATATCTGTGAAACTTTAAAGAGGAGACTGGAAAATGTAATTTTTCAATATCAACGTGTTGCTTATTGGAATAAATTGCCTTCTTGGTCGAGAATACACCCGAGAAGAACTTTATGAACATTGCCCCGGTAGTAACATTTTTCCAAGTTAATCACAAAAAACGTTTTTGGTACTCTGGATTGTAATTTTCAGTGCAGTTATCTTTGATAGCAATGAGCTTGAAAATATTATCTAAAGTTTGGATCATCTCATTTCCTGTTGCTGAGATATACATTATGAGTGCCATCATTCTCTTAGAGCTAAAATCCATTTGATATCCTGCTTAACTCGTTTGTCTATAGTTAAAAATGAAATGCCGTTGACATATTGGATGTTTGCATATGACCATGTTATAAGTTGTCCTTCATCACTTGCAGCTTTAAATTGAATGGAATATATGTTGATGACTTCTTGTTATGGTTCTTGTTACTCTACGGCAGGGGAAATCCTCAAAGAATAGACAGTGTTTCAGCTAATAAGCGTATTGTATTCACCTACGAACAGGTATAACTAGTTAGTCCTTTGTGGTTTCCCTCCTTCCACTTTCTTTTAATTTATCTCATTAAGTACGCGTAGGTTATACTAGCTCTTTTTGGTGTTGCTTTCCTCTTTTGTTCCCTAGACCTTTACCTAATGTTGAAAGTGGTAGAGAACTTGGAAAATGTACAAGTTTTCTTTTCCTTATTTGTTTATCTCTCTCTCTTTTTCTCATGTATGCACATATACATATGCAGAAATTGTTTTCCTTAAAGACGTTGCTTTCTTGGTTTTAGTTTCCTTTTGAACATGACTATCTGTGATCTTATGTTGAAGAAAGGTTTTAGGGTAAGCATCAACTAACATTAATTTATTATTTTTCAACACTCCTTAATGCTCCAAGAAATGGCACAATTCTAGTTGAGAATGGAGAAATGGAATTAACATTGTAAATAAACAGTAAATTCTACATGTAAAGAATAATTGCGAGTGGGGAAAAATCTCCTTGTTAGCTCTATGGTGTAGACAATGATATGCTGCTTTTTATGTTAGTGAGAATGATGTCTTACTTGGTCACATGTTTTTATGTGTACTCTGAAATCTTACATGCTAGAGAGTTTTCTACAACCTATTATTTATGAAATGAAATGCTTATACTCTATGGTGTTGGTTTGCAGTGCCTAATGTATTTGTACCACTATCCTGACATATGGTATGATTATGCGACATGGCATGCAAAAAGTGGTTCTGTTGATACTGCAATCAAAGTATTTCAGAGGGCTTTGAAGGCTCTCCCTGGTAAAAATGTCTTTCCCTTTTCCTTTTAAGTCTGTAACGTGAAACTGTTTTCATGATAGCTTTATTTCTTTTCCTATTTGTGCTATAACTAACCTATTTAGGTGTAGGATACTGAATATCGCTGGTTGATAACAATTCTAATTTTGCTTTCTTAAATCATTCTGTTGCATCATCTAAAGTTTATTTTTTTTCTGTGTGCTTGCTTGCATGCACCAATTTTCCATTTCTCCTGATTTATACCCACAGATTCAGAAATGTTAAAGTATGCTTATGCTGAATTAGAAGAAACTCGTGGTGCAATTCAGGTGAGCGGATTCTTGTTTAGAATTCAATCAATAACCAGCATTTGGTTCTTGATCTTTTTCTTTCTGCTCCTACTTTCATCAGCCGGCCAAGAAAATATATGAAAGCCTCTTGGGAGATGGTGACAATGCAACGGCCCTAGCGCATATACAGGTAACAAATTATTAATCTAGGATGCTGGACTCTCATCAGTAGATATGTTTTGCTCATCGTAACAGTCCCCCAAGATGAATTTTTTTTCCTTATGCTTGTTGGAATATATGGATCTGAAGATCAAGAAAAGTTATTCGATGTACTTGTAAGGTGTAATATTACCCTATTTTCAGATAAGAACCGATGTGCTTTCTTCTCACTGAACCTGTAAATAGATTTGCAGACAACAGGTCCTTATATCTTATCAGCTCTTTACATGGGTGACAGTATCTGTTTCCTGAGAAAACTTTTTATTCAACTTATTCCCTCTGACATCCTTCCTTCTTTAAAACATTATTTAAGTTTTGTTTCCATTTTTTCAAAATTTTACATTTATATGTCTTGTCTTCTCGCAGAAAATTTGTACTAAATGTGACATTCACATCCAAATTTATTATATTCCTTGAAACGACAGACTTCTCATTCTAGAATGAATATTTATTATCTTGATGGCATTTCAATCTGTAGTTTATTCGTTTTCTAAGAAGAAATGAAGGATTAGAAGCAGCTCGCAAGTACTTCCTGGATACCCGCAAATCCCCCAATTGCAGTTATCATGTATATGTTGCTTATGCCTTGATGGTCTTTTGCCTTGACAAGGATCCAAAGGTAACAAGTCGTCCTCTTTCTGACTTATATGCAACACTTTTATGGTCTCTTATTTAATCTTGAATCTTCTTCTTATATTCAACAATTGTGTGGACATTGATCACTTGCTTGTTGGAAGTTACTAAGAAGTTGTATATTCATGCAGGTAGCACACAATATTTTTGAAGCAGGATTGAAACGATTTATACATGAACCTGTTTACATTCTTGAGTAAGACAACCTTTCTTCCTCCCTTAGTAATTTAACACAAATTAGCCCTACATTTTTACGTTCTCTTTCAAATTTGTTGAGGTAGTGGAAAACACTGCTGCTGCTCACAATGACAAGGGGGCGTTTGTAATAACTGTTAATGCATTTGCCAATGGTACTTAGGAATATACGTATGTGATACATGGTATTAATTTCAACTTCTGAATGGCTGAGCATATGTTTATTAAGTAGAGATACATTTGTCGAACCTCACATATTTGCTTTATGCGAAGGAATAAGTATTGCATGGTGTCTGAGGAATCAGTTACCAATAATATGCTTTTTGTATCGAAGTATATCTGGTCTGGCATTCTTTGTACCTTAAATGAAATCAAATTAATTTGCCTTTTTCTTTAAACAATGATATATATTATTGGCAGTATGGGGGCCATCTTGGCAGTATGTCTTGCAGTGTCCATGCCTTTTTGAATGAATTATAACATTCCAACAATGAAGAAGATGGCATTGCTATACCCGGTTTTCTACAGATGTTTGTTGTGTGTGGTTTCTCCGTGTTTGTTAACTCTTGTGCTAAATATTGCAGATATGCAGATTTCTTGTCTCGTTTGAATGATGACAGAAACACCCGAGCTTTGTTTGAGCGGGCATTAAGCTCACTACCACCTGAGAAATCTGTGGAGGTTCAGTATCTCTTTATGTTTTTATGTAGCTTGTGCCATGGTGACAGGGAACATGATTATCATTCTATCCTATGTCATATACTGTTACTTGAGTTCTTCCAACAGATGCATGGGGATTATAGCTACTTGCATGACCTTGCTGCTTCATATGATTATATATATAACTCCTCTGATTCATTTACATTGTCTGTATCCAGCTTCATATCATTATAAATACAATCTGATTTGTTCATTTTTACTGTCTATTGGTGATATTTTATTTCCTTATCTGTATTCTAATGCAGATCTGGAAACGATATATACAATTTGAGCAGACATATGGAGATCTTGCTAGCATGTTAAAGGTTATATGTACTTCATTTTCTGTTTATAGTCTGGAAAAGAACTCTTTTCAGTTTCAAATTCGTTAAGTTTTAGGGTTTCAATCAAATAAAAGAGAACAGCGTGGGTAAAACTTGATCTTTCATAGAATTCTTGTCTTAAAGCACCAAAAAATAGAAGTCATGTCTCTACCTGTAGAATATCCTATGATCAAATAAAAGAAAAACTGATCCTTTGGCATCATTATCAAGGATGTTAGAGACATCCCTGAAAAATCTTTCTGGTTCTTTCCTCTTACATTGTTGACCCGTAACATTGTGATCTGCTTCTTAGATAATTTAATTTCTTGCAAAATGCCTTGATCTATTCCAAAAAAGGAGTCGTACATTCTGCAGGTGTGCTTATGCTAAACAATAGTTTTTTTTTTTTGATGGGCATTCTTATACTTTAATTTTATCAGCTACCTTTTCTGTCTGTGGAATCTCTATGTTGTGTTACTGCATGACAACAACACCTCATAATTACCAATGATTCTTGTGTGTTGGTTCAAGTACTGCATTAATCTTCTAGTTTCTGCAACATTTTAAGCATCAAGCTGAACTAGTTGGTAAACCCCCATGGTATGCATGGATACATCTGTGAAAGATTGTATGTGCTATTAAAACCAACAATCCATTTGGTAAAGATCAAATAGAAATGATGGCTTCCTGACACTTACAGGTCAGGATGGTCAAAGTTGCCATAGTAAGGTCTCTACTTTTATTTCATTATTGAACCATTCATGATGTAAAGCGTGACAGTTTGTTGTGGAGAAATGGAGGAAATGGATCGTAAAACTTATGTAGGGAAGTTTTTCCTTCACAGTTGCCATTGAGAACAGATAGGGATGCAATTTGAAATTAGAGTTAGAACTCTAATTGCTCATTGCCAATGAGATTATCCATTTAAGGAACAGGAGATTACTTTGTATACTCCCTCTTAAAAATTGTGCTACTATTATTTTCCTTTAGCCTCCTGGAACTTGAGCCCTAACTATGAATTGCTTCTTGTAGGTTGAGCAGAGAAGGAAAGAAGCTCTTTCAAGGATCGGTGAAGATGGAGGGGCGGTATTAGAGGATACGTTGCAAGATGTTGTGTCAAGATACAATTTCATGGATCTTTGGCCATGCTCCTCAAAGGATTTGGATCATTTAGCCCGACAAGAGGTACTTTCACTTATAATTTGTTCTTTGAATACTCTTTCATGAATTAGAATTCTTGAAGTGCCAAATTTCAGCAATTCTTTTGTACTTTTACATATTACATTGATAATGTATTTGTTTTAGCTTATGCCTTTGTTTTCATATTTTATATATCATTTAACTTTCGATGTTTTGTAAAGTGTTGTGCGCTGTATTGTTCCTTTCGTTTTTTATTTGAATGTACAGCAGTTTCAATCTGTATATCAGTTACTATCTACCACAGAGTAAATCTTTACTTCCACTACTATCCTCTCTTCATCAAGATCTATATTTATTTTATATCCGATAGGTAGTTCTTATATTAGACTTGATAATTTGGGTTTCATTGCTGGTACACATTTCTTGCTGTTGAGGGGAACATCCTTGTGGCTATTCATGCACTTTTTGAGACATAAATTGATTGAAGTTGTTGTTTGGCTAAAAAGAACTGCAATTGTTTGAAATGTTTTGAACTTGGCTTTGAGAGTTGTTTTAAGATCTTGCCTGTTGTGTGTTACTGGTTTGGAAACTTAATGCTGATTGTTTCTTTTCAGTGGCTCACTAAGAATATTAATAAGAAGATGGAAAAGTCTGCCATCTCCATTGGATCAGGGGCAGGTAATAATTTATTTTTCGTCTTCTTTAAGATCATGCATAAATGCTACTCCTAACACAATTCAACATTAATTCCGGCCTGGTTGATTATTTTCCTTTCTGTAACCTAGTTTTCCAATACTTTTGATAATATATAGCTAGTTATCTCAGGTTTTCTCTCTCCGGATGAAATAGTCAATCTTATAAACAGTAAAATGAGTTAGAATCTGTAGATTCATTATATATTGCTCTAAATCACAATCACTTATATGCGTGTTTAAAGTTCATTATAATGCACACTTTTTTTTCTATCACGATGGGAATTAGTTCCATATAATATGTATCCTAGTGATGATGGTTTAGCTGGTAGTATCCGTTTCTTTTCCCCTTTCAGTTGATCTTACAATTATTTGGTGCAGGTTCCATAGGCCTTGCAAGTGTCACAACCGCATCTGAGAATCTAACTAATCCAGATACTACACGCGTGGTGACTAATGATCCAAGGCAAAAACCTGGTATGCAATTCTTAAATTGTTTATTAGCAATATTAGCCTATATCACATTTAGTTGGTATTGCTAGTCCTATTTGGATATTCATTCTTTTCTTCTTCCAAAAGGATTTCTCGTTTTATTTGATAAAAAAAATTTCTGAGAGCAGACCAGGGCTTAGATGATGTTGATTTGAATGGTTTCTTCATGTATTGACTTCTCAGGATTCATGGGTAGCCCCATTGCTTACACCCCAGTTTTAGCCAATCATTCCGATTAGAGACAGAGAGTAGCTAAGGTTAAATTAGTTTGACATTAGCTTCCAGGTTTCGTGATACGGACTTCAATACCCTTGTAATCTTTTATATAGCTCCTTATTTGGCTTTTTTACTCCCAATTGTTTCTCTTGAACTCTCATTGTGGATGCTGGTTTGTTTTTCTATTCACCACATCGTCGGGAACTCATCCATGCATGATGCATTGTCCTATACTACAATTTTCTACCCAATTGAGGATGAAAAATAAATGGGATGGTTGATGCATAACATTAGTTTGTAATCTTTTTAACTGCCTCAAAATTCTTTAAGTGTTCCACCAATGAAAGATTATCTAAAAGTTGCAAAGTATGGATTGTGTGCATGCTGATGTTTTATGTCGCTTATAGAAATCATAAATTCATTGGACAGTGGGGACCGGAATTCTGCCAGGCACAACTGCATCTGCACTTGGGGTGACTTCCAATCCTTTGTCTAATTCCATTGCTGGGTTGGCAGGTTCTGGAGAAACTGATGAATTTGATGAGATATTAAAAGCCACACCACCAGCATTGTTATCATTTTTGGCAAACTTGCCTATAGTTGAAGGTAAAATCTAAAACTTTCATGTCTATTACGTGTTTACTTGTTGGTAAAGTTTTCTGTTATATATTTGCAGTTAAGTGTTAAGACATGATCAACTTGATTGTAAATCAGGGTTGTGCTTATTAATCCTTTCTTTCTGATTGCTTTTGTTTAATGCTATCTCAACAATATGTTCAATTCGTGTTCGCTTAGGTATGGTTTTCTATTGATTCCAGCTATTCCATTAATGTGTTGTGGTCTTGCTTTACGTACTAAGTTTGCTGTATTACTTTTTATATTGAAAGATGATGCCTGTGAAAACAGGTTGGCGCTTTCAAATTATTATTACTTTTTGGTTACTGACTTTCAGTTCTCAATTGTCTAGGTCCAACACCAAATGTAGACATAGTATTATCGATATGTCTGCAGAGCGACATACCATCTGGAGTAATGGGAAAGGCAGGAACATCTCTTGCTACTGGTCCTGCTCCTGCCACAAGTGACCTTTCTGGTTCCAGCAGGTCACATCCTGCACGAAGTGGCTCGTCTTTCAAACCAGCAAGGGACAGACAATCTGGAAAACGAAAGGACCTTGATAGTAAGTTTCTCGAAATGTCTACTATTAGACTTGTTCTGTGGGTATAAATGATCAGAAAGATCAGAAATTGACATCACTAGCTCCCAATTGATAATTGTTACACGATGTTACCTTTTAACATTTGCTTTGCACAGAAGGGTCTGGCTCCTTTGCATGTGTTAAAGGTCATCCCTTGTTGAGGTTGAAATGATGCTGATAGTAAGAACAAGAGCACTCTGTAATGGTGATTTCCTTCCATTCATAACAAGGTCCTTTTTGCATTATAGGGCAAATTGACGATGAAAGCACATCTGTCCATAGCCAGCCGCTGCCTCAGGACGCTTTCAGGATTCGACAAATTCAAAAGGCTCGAATAGGTAGTACCTCGCAAACAGGATCAGTGTCATACGGAAGTGCTTTTTCTGGAGATGTATCTGGCAGCATTGGCTGATGCACCTTCGCTTTTTGCCACCATATCTTGCTGTGCCTAGAGGTTTGCAACTTTCAGACTTGTTTTTCTCGTAAAATGCTTTTCAATTTGTGATAATCACTGGGTTACTGATTACAGAAACTGAAGGAGAAGATGGACAGAAATTCAACACTTATCCAGCATTTGCTGGTCAATCTGACAATGAGGCTACCTCGATGTTCCGTGCTCAATTTAGTGGTTTATCCATCCATCTCTGCTTCCATCATTCTAGAGATTCGGTGAGTCGTTGCAGCCTGTGCCACGCATCAATGCTAAAGTTTGGCAACTACGAGCTGATCTAAATCTGATAGTACGGATAAACACATAACTTATTAGAAGATCATCTTTGGTTGCTAGTTAGATGGAACCAATTTTAGATGTATTATGTCATACTAAGGCCTATCAATTATGTGTATAAATCACTAAATTCCAACCAAAAATGTCTAACAAAGAACATGTTATGTTCATGGTGTGAGAATCTGTGACTTGGATAATATTTATTTATTCTCTAAAGAAGATGAAGCATTATTTATGTATTTAGGGTTATAGGATTAGCACTTTTATTTGTAAATTCTTCTGTTTAATTCTACAAGAAAACACATTTGGGATTTTTCTTGAGAGGTGTCAAGATGGAATTGGAATGTAATAACTAATCTTGAAGTGTTCAACTTTTTCATAAATTTTCAATCAATCTTTTAAAACTTTAATAATTTATATTAAAATGTTAGTTTTTACTTATATAGCTAATAGATTTATATTTATGTTGGTGTTTAGTAAATATGTCATATTATTAGAAATACTCTTTTGAATTGAAGCATTAAGGTCTTAAATATTAGAGTATTCCATATTGACTAAGCATGAAAATGTTAAACGGTTTATAAATAATAAGGGTTAATTATCCAAATGATTAGTTCTAGTTATTTTGGCAATAATTGATTCAATCCTAATTCTGATATGGTATTAGAGTCGAGAGTTTGGTCCGGTTACAATTGTGTTTATTTTAAGTGACAATTGGATGTTCAGTCTCAGTTGTATTTAAGGGAGAGTATTAGAGTATCTTATATTGACTAAGTATGAAAATGTTAAAGGATTTATAAGTGATAAGGGTCAATTATCCAAATGACTAGTTCTAGTCATTTTGACAATAATTGACCCAAGTTCAATTCTAATATTTAAAAGTTAATCATTTAATTCAAAAAATTTAAAATTTGAGCACTAAACTAAAAAAAGTTTAAAAAATTATACATTTTTAAATGTATTAGCTCTTGTATTTAAGATACAACTTTTTATTCAAAAAGATGTAATTAGTTAGATTTTTAGTAAATATGTACATAAAATGAGTTAAGAATATATATTAACCTAATTGTTCCTCTACTAAAATCTCTACAAAGCATTATCCGTAATTGAAAAGCTTCAAAAAGTGGGGTTGACAATAAGGCCCCAGTCCGAAGCCACCGGGCCTTGTAGCCTAGCTTGGGCCTGACCAACTTGAGCCCAACTTTAGACCTAATGGGTGACGACAAAAAGATGTTATTTTGATTTTTTTCAAAATAAAAAGTCAAGTCGGGGCAAACCGACCTATCTAGGGCCTAATTGGGAGTCCGACGTCATCCCTATCACAAAGAGAAAAAAAAAGAAAATTGGCTACAATAGAAAGAATTTAGCCATCTAAAATCACTATTAAAATTTAAAACGGAGTTAGATGTTTTTAATTTTAGTTCTTTAGTTTATTAAGAGGATTCTTTATTCTAATATTAGAGATATTAAAATGTTTTTTTATTACTAATTCTTACAAATAAGTCTTTTTATAAATTAATTTTTTTTAATTTCAACTTCAATAACAATGCATTGTTCCAATTAGTGCTGAAAAGTAATGTATACTTGATACTTAAAAGAAAAATAATTTATAAAATAGGGAAGTTATACTTTTTAATTAGAAAATGAGAGTTGCTGACTTTTTTTATTTGAATATTTTTTAATTAATGTTTTGTCCCACTTTATAATTTAATTTTATTAAAAGATCCAAATTCTCTTTGATAATTACAATTGTCACGACTTATCAAACTCCCTTTTTATTTAAAAATCTAAGTTTCTCTTATCTTAAATATAATTATTAATAGAGATGGTAATTGAGTTCATACTCACTTTGTCTTGAAGTCAGTATAACAATTCCATGTTTGATTATTTTAAATAAAATGATATCGTCTTGCTAAAAACATCGTTGTTTTTTACCTATAATTAAAAAAAAATTGGTCAGATAAAGTCGATCTAGGTTTAAGCTTGATCGAACCTCAAATGATGCCTAGGTCTTAACAAGCAATGATTTGGTCAGACTAAGCTATGGAAGACTTGGGATTGACCTGACCCATTACCATCCATAATTATTAATGTGTCACTTTGATAATATTCGTGTAAATTTGTGAATTGTCTCTCAAAATGTTATTTATACTCTAAAGTTAATAAATGATTCATAGATTATATATAAAACAAGATGATCAAAATATTAATTTTAATGTTGAG
>JAOTAZ010000218.1:1282710-1296492 GCA_025629785.1 Erythroxylum oxycarpum | reverse complement strand
GAATAAAATTAATATATCATACTGATATGAAAAGAACGTGTTATTAAAATTTGTGAACAAAATGAATTTTAAGCAAGAAAATTGAGAGGTAAAAAATGCTTTTTATATTTCTTGAAATGGAAGAAAGACTAGAAATTTGAGAGATCTTAAAGTGGAAAATAGAGGGGAACTAACAACAGTCAAAAGGACTGTTGTCTTTGGCTCTGTTCTCACTTCAGGTATCAAGGAAAGGAAAGTATGGCTAGTTTCTTGAAGAGACTGGCAACATCTCCTTCTGTCAGGATCACAATTTTGGCTGCTCTTATTGCTATTATAGTTAGAGTCAGTCTTCCCATCAACCACAACAATAGCACTACTCTTCAACAGGTCTTACCTCACTCTCCTCTCTTTTTTCTTTCATTAACCACTTTTATTTCAATCTAACGGTTCATTAATTTAATTTAATTTTTTTTGTTTTAGCACTTTTTGACAGGAAAGTTTTCACCTTTATAGTTATCTATGCTAACCCAGATGTTGAAATGTACGCTGCGTTGTTCTTAATGTGTTGAAACTGAAGAATTTTGATTTTCCTTCTTCTGGGATTGTTAAAGATTTGAACTTTACTCATCTTGCCCTTGATGGTTTAACTAGTTTGGTTGTGTGCTTTATGTTTGATTAGCTTATTGTTGGTCTTCGATCATTGACTTGATTCTCGCTTCTTGTTGTAGAGATTGTTCAATGCTGAAGTGCTTGCCTTGTATAATGGAACTGATGAATCATTGCCTATACTTTTAGGAATTCTTGGGTATGTGAATGTGTTGTATTTGGCATTTAATACCATCACTGGATGAAATTTACTGTATTTGTATCAGATCGGTGTTTGATGTAACTAAAGGAAAATCTCACTACGGTGTAGGAGGGGGTTACAATCATTTTGCTGGAAGGTTTGTGCTTTTGATTGTTCTTTATGTAACTATTCCAACTTTCACATGTATATGATGCTTCCATGCAGTTAGCTAAAATATTAGTACCAAGTTTGATGTTCTTTGATTTTAATTATGTAATGATTTCACAATCCTTCATCTGATAATATTTTGTTGAATAAGGCCTATTGAGGACTATATGTAGAGTTTTCTTTTTTAGGTATATTGCTTTCTGTATATCTCTACTCTCGTATATTGACAGCTGAAATCTTTATCATTCCTATATTCAGAGATGCTTCACGTGCATTTGTTTCCGGAAACTTTACAGGTAATTTTGTTAATTGCTGCCAATATTCCTTTGCTTATCTTCTGTGTTTTAAGAACACAAAATCTTGGCAGATTGTTCTGCCTAATATTGGCATATTATTCTGTAAACTTACTTGCTTACACCTTCTTTAATATTGAACACCAGAATTTCTGGCCACCACTGGTCAGAAATAGCCTAATTGCTGACTTTTTGATTGAACAGAAAATTTTGATGAATCAATGAGATAAATGAATTGACTTTCTAATCAAATCTTTTTTCTTTGGCCCTGTTTGATTTAGGAGATGGACTCACAGACTCATTGCATGGTTTATCCAGCACTGAGGTAAATTTTGTTTGTATTCTTATTCAGATCTAAATATGACAAATTAGAGTGTAGCCTAAATCAATTTTTAATTAAACGGTAGCATTTAATAGATAGATTAAGCGATACGAAATTTTAGCTTTGGACCAAAAAGTATCTGCGGAATCTTTTAACTCCATGCATACAAGGTAGTTCTGCTCAAAACTTTAAAATAACCAAGTTTAAGAACCATAATTTAAACATATCAATTTTCTGATTGAAAAATGTTTCCGTAAGAAAATGACTGATATGATCTGTGAGTTGGATTTTTATTTTTTCCAAAAACTTTATCATTGAATGTTATAGATTTTTTTCAATTGGGAGAAATACTTGTGAAAAGCAGCGAAGCCAAACATTAGTTAATGTAGCTTAAATAATTGATGAGAAGGTGATCAGGACAAATCTTGCTTAAGAATAGAAATCATTGAATTTCTGAAATCACTACTTTCAATGGGTGTATATGAACTGCTAATGGTCAACAGCTTGACTACTTTTTCATGGTGAATAGCAAGTCTCTGTGGTTCTCACTTTGAGAAAACTTTTCTCCATTCATCCCTCCTATAAGAGTTACTTGGATGTATGATTTACCTTAAAGAATCTCACTGATTGCATGTAGAGAGAAGCTTACTATCAGTACTGCATTGGTATGTCTTGTTGAATTGGAGACAGTATTAGGATCAGCTGCCTTGCCTTTTCTTGCTGAAAGTCAACATAGTTGCTAAAGATGCCCTTTTAAATTATTCAACATTTACAGGTGAAGAGTATTGTTGATTGGCGGGACTTCTACTTCAGAAGCTATACGTAAGTTGCCTAATTCGTGCATATACACATACATATATCCTTAGAGAAACCAACTTCATATGCACAGGCAAGCCCTCACTTACAATCTAACTCGTAATGACCCCGTATTTTGTCTTCCTAATGGAGAGAAAATTACATAATGCAATCAAGTAATTACTCAGTTTTTATCTAGTATTGTTCTTCAGTTTCTGAAAAGACTTTGGTTTATCTGTTTAGTTTGTAAATAGACAACAATTTGCATATGTTTGTTTTCAATTGAATCATTTCTTTTTTCTATTTATGTATTTACTTGGAGTTCTGTCTCTAAATCTGGGTGAAAACTTTGCTAGCTGTTGGAGATAATATATAACCAAATAAAATTTACTTTATATCATACTGTATTTTGCCAGAGGAAATTTGGTGAAGCTGCTGTCTCCAAGAATGGTGACATTTTGGATATAATGTGAATAATGATGAGAATAACTAAGAAAATGCAGCACAATTTCATTTTCCAGGTTATATCTGCTTGTTTCTGTTGATAATTATTTTTCTGTTGGGAAATAGAATCATGTCATTGCATGCTTGATATCTTGTTGGGAAGGGTAGTATGATGACCGGTTCTGAACATGTCTTATGCATTTATCTGTTTTGGAAGTGGGAATTTAATTATCATATATGGAACCCTGTGATATTCTACAATATGTCCCCTTGTACCTTTACCTAAGTCAGCACTCAGTATCAATATTTTTCAAGTTTTTTGTCAGAATTATCCTAACACATAGTGACTTCTAGGATTGCATGATTATTTGTGGAAGATATGATTTTGTGGAGCACAAATTGTATGAATGAGGCCAATATTTTGGTTTTTTCTCATTCTTTAATTTCTGATTGTCAGATTTGTTGGTAAACTGGTTGGTCGTTATTACGATAGTGAAGGAAATCCTACTAAATCTTTAAAAGGAGCAGAAGCAAAGGCTTCAAGAGGTGCTCAACTCTTGGAGAAACAGAAAGTTGAAGAAGCCAAACAACCTAGTTGCAATTCAAGATGGAGTCAGAATGAGGGTGGAGAGGTATGCTTCTCTTTGAAAATTAAATTTCCACGTCAATTTCTATCATAATGCTGATGCAAACTGAAATACAGTTACTAAGCAAAAAAAAAACGTATAAACTTGAAGAAAGAAAATAAAAGGTATTCAATATTGGTTTTCGACAAATTATTCAGAGCAATGAAAGATGTCTTAAGGTTTATAATTTACAGAACTAGGAAGGTTGGTTTGTTTCAATGTGCTGTAGCAGAATTGTTCTGTTGATATACAATTTATCGAAACAGGTAAAATTTTCTTATGAGCTATAGTCCATAGATTCTGAAATTACTAACAAGTATTGAAGCATTTGTAGAGTGTGTTATGTAGCTTTACAAGCAATCATCTAATCCAGAAGTTCAGCCATGCACTTACTCCTTTAGTACAAAATTTCACATGTGAAGAAACTCAGAATCATAATTAGAAATTTTTGGATGGTGGAACCAATTTTAAACTTGTGTTTTGTTAAATCGCAATATCCAAGCTTTATAGTCATGACTAGTTTTGAGGAGTGTGGATGACTCTGAAAATTGTTGTATTTCTCTAAAACATTGCCATGCTTTGGATAAGCACATCTCTATGAAGGTATTTTTACATAGGCTTTTTATGTGCCACTTTGCATGACCATATTCAACAGAGAACATAATAGATGACAATTCTTTTTAACTCAATGAACTTTCTTACTTCTGATATACTATGTCATGTATTGGGAATATACTCCTAAACTTTTGTGAAAGGTGATTTAACAATAATTTGTGATATGATTATGTGGCTGCACACCCAACCTGTAGATATCATAATAAGAAGACTTAGGCTTTCTTCTTGTGATGTTAATTTATGTTAAGCTTTAATGCTGGTGCTAGGTCTGGTGTGATAATGGATTTCCAAGGTTAGTTCAGCGACCTGTAGAAATTGCCCTGACAGGGAAGATGAGCAAGCGATGTGCATGTTTTAGTGAAGATCAACTAAGCCAGTCAGGGCTGGAAGTGTATGAAGGTTGTGATTATCATGCAAAAACCTGTCGTGTCTGATCCAGGATCATTTTAAGTGTATGAAGGTTGTGATTATCATGCAAAAACCTGTCGTGTCTGATCCAGGATCATTTTATATTAGTTGAAATGATTTTCCATAGAGTCATAAGCCATTAGATCAAAGGAGGTTTTAACAAAGAACTTGGGGAAACTAGATAAACTCCAGTTTTAGTCCATGTAACAAATTTGTTTTCATACCACTACTAAGTGAGCTTGGATTTGTTGTATTTTAAAGTTGAAACTAATGCAACCGTGAGGTGATTGTTGGAGAGTCTGCATTAACATGATGTAAATAAACTGGCAGTTCGGAAACATAGATTGTCAAGAATGCAAGTTGTAAATGGAGGAAAGATGTTTAAAAGTGAAGAGACATTAGGGAGAGCTTCATGTTTATTCAATCTCTTTTGTTCATTACTTAATACTAATATGCAGATTGTGAGCTATAACTATGAATCCCTCATTTGAAATAGGAATCCCCTTTTGTCAGTAAAATATGTATTAGAAAGAGGAGTCTCCTCGGCAAGTCCAGAGATGGCATTAACCTTCAGATTGTCAAAGTAATAATTTGCCTCCTTGAAGCACTTGCAACCCAGAGGTTGGCCTTCCGTGCTGGTAGCCATTTCCAGAATCACCTTAACTGAGTTGCAGCATGACACCAATGGCCTGCTTTCAAAACCTTTCAAGTAAGTGTAGCACTTTCTGAAACCCACAGCTACTCTTACCACGTTCAAACACATCTGGACCAAGATGGCCGGAGTTCAGTGTGAACTGGGCTCCTTCCGTATAACCCGTGGCCTGGTACCATAAAGGCAACAACAACATTTGTGCTGGTTTTCATGATGGAGTAATGCTGTATAACAAATGCAGATTGGAAGAGTGGAGTACGTAGATAATAAGGTTGGAGGACATAAAGGTGGGTCGAAAGGTGGTTAGTTTGTTAAAGAGGAAAAAGGTTATTTGCACGGCTCAAAACCATCAGAACTTGAAGTTATGGCTGCCATGCAAAGGAAGCTGGTATTTTAGTATTTAAAGAATGTTCTCTAACTGAAATATCAAAACAAAAAGAACGAGAACTTTGTCACTTTCTGCAAGAAACCATAAAATAGTTAATTATGCAGAATATCAAAGTATCTCCAAGTATAACAACCCCAGTTACAAAATTATGACGCTGACTTCCGGCAAAAGACCGTAGAAACATGCAAGAAACGCGAAATCAGGCAACCAGAATCAGAGATTATAACATAAAAGAACATACAGAGCATACTTTTTCAGTTCTCATAACTTCTTCCACTATATGGCATAAACAAAATTCTAATAACACCAACACTCTCCATAAGTTTTTATACAACCAAGTAAACCTGGCAAACAAAAAGCCTTGCCATCTCAAAAAGAACCAATCCACTAATTTTAATCCACATAAAGGAATAACTATCCACAAATATACCAACACTGATTCAGAGATATATTCATGCTCTTTAACATTCTTATGCTACAAGGGTGAGTAGTTATTCTGAAGAATGTTTCGCCGCAGCTGATTTCTTTCTTGCTGTCCAAAATGCAGTGAAGTACCGATTCTGCAAAAGGCCACAAGTTACAATTTCTCAAAGCAAATTCCAGATGTGTCATAGTTGAAAGTAAATTAGATAGAACAATATGTAATCAAAACAGCCCTAGACAAACTGCAGGCTGCAAGTTAGAGCACCTTTAAGAGAGCAAAAACAGAAGGCTTAATCTTGCTGTTTAATATGGCCTAGACACCGAGCCTGCTAAGTACATATTGAATGAAAAAATAAAAAATGCAACTCTTAACTTAAGTCTAACCAAATTTTCTTGTAGTATCATCTTTGAAAGCAAACTTTTGTAATTTAAATTCTCAAATGTCCGCTTTGGTATGACAATTATCACTTTTGGCTTAGATGTTTTGGTTAAAGCTCAACCATTAGCTTGGAGCACAAGAAGAGTGCATCAAATGACATAATGTGCAATGTCACAACTATAGAAGCTTACCTGCATCATTGATCGAGGATTTGTTGTGTAAGTCGTCTCAATTGTTCTTTCCTTCTGCAAATCATGAATTCTCAAGTTTTTATGACATGTCATAATTACAAGCAGAAAAGAAAGGTATTAAGGAGTCCAAAGACGTACCTCAAACTGAAACCCAAAACGCAACGCAACTCTTTTTACATCTTCCAAGCTCAATTCAATTGACATGTCCTAATTGAAATAATTTAGAAACAAATCATCAGTATAAAAAAAGGGCTAGCATGATCAACTGTGTAAAAAGATCTAGGTAATTTGTATGTAAAGGCCATCGAAGCTTACGTCTTCTTGTCCATACATTTCAGCAAAATGATATAGTAAAGGTCCCAAATTTATCCACACCTGTTGTACAACCAAGTTGACTAGACTAAATCCAATGCAAAAGATATGGAGGATTAATAATACAAACTCAACAACCAAACTTACTCCCCCATCTTTCAGAATCCTGGATATGATTTCAATGTATTCCACTATATTGTGTGCAGTATCAATGAAAAAGCATGTCACAACTGCATCCCAAACTCCTGCATTCAACACAAACTCCCTACATAAGGACTGAGTAGAATGGGTTAAAAGCACCTGTAGCATCAATGTTATGGTAAGTTGAGTTCGCAATATGAGAAATTGAGATCATGCCTATTTTATAAGACCATACCATTATCTATGACCATACCAAGAAACATACAAGAATATCACCTAACAGCCTACAAATATAGACCACATTTCAATGATTATTCCCACAGTTTGAAGAAACAAGAATACAAGATTCAAGGACGAACAACTTCTCTTACCAACTTGACTTGGGTCACTATAGACTTCAACAAAGTCACCACCACACATAGAAAAGCCTTCAGTTATCCCAGCACTGCTTGTGATAAAAGTCACTCAAAAATTAAGGATAAGAACATGAAGAGAGACTATGTCTGTTGGACAACCTGTAAAGCATTTGCAGCTGAAAAGGTGATGAAAGCAAGTATAACATGTGAAAATACCTTGCTGGATGAATGTCAGGTATTGAAACTGGACGAAGTTGATCACTATCTGAAAGCGAGTTACAATTGCTATGGATCCAAGGATATATAGTCCATTCCCCAACAACTTGTGTGCTAACAAAATCAAAGTAGTCAAAGTACAATAGAGATCAACTTGCCACCAATTAGATCTCACTTACCTGTAAAAGAATGCATATGCAGTGGAAATTTAAAGACAATGGCCAAAAGCACAGTTCTTACCGATTAAGAATAAAACTTGAGCATATCATCATATAGTATGAAAATTCATTTCCCTGGCTGACAAAACCTGTTTAGAAATAGACAACCACCGAATGAACAAAACTTCAGATTGGTAAAATCTGAAACAAGGCATCAAATTTACATACCCAAACATGATATCTCCAAGGCCAATCTTCCAAGTCCGGCACCAGGAACTAAACACAGAGGAGGGCTGTTCAATAGAATTCAAGGGTATATAAGAACTATGATTCCTGTAGGAAACCAACAATGAAAAATCTAAATGCTATAACTACTAAGAAAGAGATGTGGCCCTAAAATTGAAATTTAAGGCCACAATATAGAGTACCTTTCTCTAGAGAGATTAGGAAATAAAGAATTAAGCTCTTCAAGAATAGGCTTGTAGCATTGATCACGTTCTTTTTTTCCCTGTGTTACAGCCAATAACAGATAAAGTTTACCAAAGTTATCCTATGCTTGAAACTGAAAATTCAGAAGTGATGCGCTATTACCTCTGCAGCCCAGTCTCTTACTATATTCCGTATAATACAGCGAACCTAGCAAAGTAAAAGCGCGAAGAATCATCACAAGCTCTATAAACACATTTATACATGTACACATGCACGGACATTCTATAAAATCATATTATCTAGATACTATAATTACTGAAGTACAGAAAGAAAACTGGTGAGCTTCCAAGCAATTTCATATATATTTTATTGAAGAAATACAACTGGAGATCTCATGGTTCACAGCATGTAACTGTAGATGCTCTTGGGTTCTTTATTTCTTAAATGAAATCAATGAGTTCACCAGCAATTCACAACTTAATCATGCATTTGATTGTCAGAATCTCAAACCAACAATTAAATTAGTGATTCATTGCCTTTTATTTTAAAAAATTGTTTGTATGTAGATATCAGTTTCAAATTCCCATCGATAATTTGTTCCAGATGAAAATAATTCTAAATCCTAGATATGCAACTATGACAGAAAAGCGTAACACACCATGCAGAATTACTTTCTAGTCATGTGAGTACATCGAATCTTATTGAGAAAACTCTTAATTAGGAAAACCACTGGCCACTAATTTCAGCAATATTCATTGTATTTCAGCAAAAAGAAAAAAAAAATACCTTATCAACATCAACCAAAGGAACATTCAATTGAAGTGATGGATCTAACCAATCATGAGCTGATGAGCAGGCCTGACAAACATGAGAAAATGAAAATTGAAAGGAAAATTAGATAAAGTTCAAAAACATGTGTTGCTCAGAAAAGAAATGAGAAAACAAAGTTAGAAGTATTCCACACGTATTTGCTATTCAGAGATCCTAGACACCCTGAAAGCAACAAAAATTGACACAGACTAATGCTGATATGTTAAAATTTTTTCACTGGCATCTCTGTCACGGGTGACCACAGCTTGATAGGAATTACTTTATATTTGATCAATCAAAAGGTCAATTTGTTTGGCAGGCTACACCTACAAGCAATAGCTTAAGGTTACCTTAATTCTGTTATGGTGGCCACTTCCAGAATGCTTAACAAAATAAAGGAATGAAAGTTTGAATCATTAATCAATATTCAAAATTTCTCACCATAAGTAAACGAATATTATACATCAGATGAGTATTTATACATGTCTAAGGGTGCAAGTACCTTCTCTTATATTTCACATATAAGCTTGGATGAGTGCATTTTCTTAAAACATAAGAAGTTGTTACCATTCCTTCAATTGCTTTCATATAGTATCATAAAGAGTTCTAACCTTTTCACAGGATCAATTTAATTTGAACTTGAAACTAACGTGAGTAAATGGAGGGCAGACAATCAAGATTTATAACAAGGTTAAGATGCATGAAGCCCCATCAACTCATTAATGGTTCAAAACAAGGAAGAAAGTATAATCATCAACAATCTTTTTTTCCATTTAAAGTAAAACAAGCTAAACGGAACAATACATTTTCATTGAAATCGATAGCATCATTTCCACTGGATTCAACTGCAACTTTGTTATTTCCCATGTCTTGTGGAAAACTTCTGATAGAAGAGTCGTGGCAACTTTCTGCTCGCACCTCCTGTTGTTATCTACAGAAGTCAAACTTTTTATGAAAATGAAATTAATCAAATCTAAGAGTAGCAGTCACTATGCGAAATGTTGCACTATCTTGCAAAGACCTCATTATTAATCATATGATCCAGCATCTTGCACTTTGGACTATTCCGTTCTCCATGAAAGGTTTCATCAGCTTTGGCAGAAGACAGTCTTCTAGAGGCTGAGTCTGACTGACAAGTGAAACCATCCACCTCTCTGGATAAGTGATTTTTGTTTGGAGCCTGTGGCTGTTCAGGGTTTGAGTCCTCACAGCTGTCCACATCCAGGCTCATATCTATAGGCGGATCAAATGCCTGCAACAAAATTATTAATGTGGCATACTAGATATGACTTGTTTTCGCAGTAATATAATATCAGACAAGATTAATGCTCAATAGAACACCCAGAAAACTAGAGGCAGCATATAAAATAAGAATATAAGCAAGTTCCATATGCATCTAAAATCAACTAACCTGAAGCATGCTAAATATGAAATAAGAGTTTATAGATATACACCTGCAAAAATCCAAGCAAAAGCATTTAGGATACATAAGAGACAAACCAAGTAGTTTGTTTAAGAGCATGATAACCTATTTCTTCAGATGCAGGGAGATACATATGTACTATGTGAGCATAAGAAGAATCTAATGTGCCTTTTGTGTGTGTGTGTGTCTGTGTATGTGGGTGCACCTGCGTGCGTGCGTGGGTGTATGTGTGCGGGTGCGCGTGCGTGGGTGTTTGTGTGCAAGTGCACACGCGCACGTGCATGCGTGTATGGGTGTTTGTGTGCGGGTGCGTGTGTGTGTGTGTGTGTCTTTATGTGTGACTATATGCATAAGATAAAGAATTCCTTTAAATAATGATATCACTAAACTACAACTTATTTGCAATGTATATTTATTCCACGGACTTTACCCCGTGTGCGTGCGGGTGCGTGTGTGTGTGTGCACGTGTGCATGCGTGCGTGTGTGTGCGTGCGTGTTTGTGCGTATGCATGTGTGTGTCTGTGTCTGCATTTGCATGTGTGTATGCGTATGCGAGTGTGTGGGTGCATCCATGCGCGCGCGTGTGTGTGTGTGTGCGTGCATGTGCGCATGCGTGTGTGTGTGTGTGTGTGTGCGTGTGTGTGTGTGTGTTTGTGTGTGTGTGTATGTGTGTCTATGTGTGTGTATCCAACCGATCGTTAGAGAGAAAAATGACACGTTGTGCTGATAGTTCACACAACAAATACACACACACATGCAGACAAGAGCAAGTGAAACAAATCACCTCCTCAATGAATGAAACTTGGAAGGGTAGTGGGGTAACAATGCCTACAAACAGAAAAAAATTGATTGAGTTAAAATAAAGACACACACACACATACACACATGAATAACAAAAGGAAAATAGAATTGAGAAACAGAACTCCAACCAGCAAATAGAATTACAGCCAGATGATTGATATATAACCAAATGGAAAGTGGACTGTCCACGCCCATATGTCACTAGGAAGGAAAATATTAAAGATAAAAATGATGCAATTAGGTCATACTCGGAGAAGTTGGAGCAAGAGCATATCAGATAGAGGAAATAATAGCGCAATATAGAATTAAGGATTGGTAAAATAAATCATTTAAGAATTTTACTTCCTCATAAAAAGAATTACCTTATGAGAAAATGGTAGCTTTCTGAATGATCGCTCGTATCTTTTTACATCCTCTTCTGAAGCCTCTGGATAGCTGTAAAATTAATTATGATGTTAGTGCAATAAAGTTGCAATAAGAACAACCATAAAAGTTCTAAGTGCAAGAAACACATAGGCATTATCGAAACAAGAAGTGAAGACATGTCCAACATTTACTAAAAATAACAGGCAAAATAGACTAAAAGATACAAACTTTGCGAAAATGCCACTTTTAGCACAAACCTCTTTTTGTAATGGATAGGATCATAAACTTTTAATTTATTAAAACTTCAGGTTCTCCTCAAAAATAGTCACTGTTCCCGCTGACATGTCACATTAAATTTGACAATCTTTCACCGCGTAAGCAATAACTTAGAGTTAAAAAAGTAATGATTTACAGAAGTAGCACGTTTACAATCTTCCTTCTCACAAGATTGGTGCTATGTTCACAAATTACAAGATTGCAACTTTAAATAATAAGTAATTGTTCGTGTTTTAAAAAAGATGATGTTTAGATTGTCGCATCCAACAAAATTACTAAAACTAGTGGCATGATATTTTGCAAAAGAATTAAAAGCTAATGATTTTATCAGTTTGTAGAAGAGGGTTTTTGCAAAAAGTGTAACTTTCCTGTGAAGTTCATGCTTTAAATACAATTCACTGAAATATAGAAACCTGCCCTATTGATTATACTTGAATATAGACTAATAAAACCTTCATCAAGAATGCGGCATGTTTACCTACCCTTTAACATTACAATAGGTTAAAAGACCAAGCTGAAGCGTCCACCCTCTATGCATAGAGTAATCCAATTATAGACTAAGTTCTGAAGACTATCCCATGTAATGTAATTGAAAATATGCACAAAAGCCACAGTTACCCAATTCAAACTACCATTCAAACTTCAAGATTACCAGCCAAGAAAACAATTTTCAAAGTTTGCATGTTTACTATCTTCCTTCTCACAAGATTGGAGGTACTTTCACAAATTACACGATTTCAACTTTAATAATAAGTAATTATTCATGTTTTGAAAAAGATAATGTTTAATGTGTCGCATCGACGAAATTACTAAAACTGGTGGCGTACTATTTTGCAAGAGAATTAAAAGTTCATGATTTTATCTGTTTGTAGAAGTTTTTGCACAGACTGAAACTTTCCTGTGTAAGTTCGTGCTTTAAATACAATTAACCGAAATGTAAAAACTTGCCCTTTTGGTTATACTTGAATATAGATTAAAAGAACGATCATAGCAACCTCACGTTCACCTACACTTTTAACATTATTAGAGAATGTGACAAGACCAAGCTGAAGAGTCCATCCCCTACGCGTATAGTAATCAAATTACAGACTAAGCTTTGAAGACTATCGTGTGTAATCTAATTGAAAAATGCACAAAAACCACCGTTACCCAATTAAAACCACCATTCAAACTTCAAGAATTATCAAGGAAAGAAAACAACTTTCAAGGGAAAGATACAATCTTTATATTTCTTACCCTTTTATTAGTTTAATCAAAAAATCGTCATGAAAACAAACAAAAAAATTATATACATCACATTTGATTTCAAACTTCTCCCTGCAATTAACACATCACTTTGGCATCTTCTTTTGATTTTTACTAAAGGAAAGCTCGATACACAGTGGCTATACATTCAAAGAAAGAAGACAGAAAAAGATAGCCAATATAGAAAAGGAAAAGAAAGAGAGAGAGAGGAAAGATACTTGAGATAGGCACTAATGATACGTCTGAGAGATTTGACTTCGAGAGCTTCTTCAAGCCTTCTCTGACGACGACGCTCGTCGCCTTCATCCTCTCGAGACATATCGGGGCAGACAAATTGTACTCAAAACTGTGCTTTCAACTCCGCCAATTGCAATGTGCTTTAACTTTAGTACTGATGTTCAGTTGGGCTTTGACTTCTAAAAAACGTCCTTAGGGCCTATTTTTAACTTTTTCATTAGCCCAAAACAATTTGGTAATAAAAATTTTATTTACATACACATTATTTATTCTTTATATTTTATATTTTATAAATAATTTAATAAATTAATATATCTCTATTACTTATGCCAACAAATTCGAAAAATTAAATAAGAGATGAGTTTTCAATATATCAATAAATTCATATTTGTAATATAATATACAATGTAATTTTCATTAATTATAATTAAACATATTTCGTTTAATAAATATTATTTAGTTTTTATGATTTTATTTATTTTTTATTTCATTAAAAATAATTCAATTGTAATAAATTTAGAATTTTATTAAAATTCATAGTG
>JAOTAZ010000218.1:1204573-1217871 GCA_025629785.1 Erythroxylum oxycarpum | reverse complement strand
TGGTAATACTGTCTTAGGAGGCTGTTCGGCGGTCTTTCCTGGGTATTACTGAATCGGTTCACTTCACTAGTTGTTTACTTTAGAGGAAAAAATTACCCGATTTTTCCAACAATGAATAGTTCAGATGCATCTCAGTGGATAGCAATAATGCAGGAAGAAATTGAAGCTCTATATAAGAATAAGACATGAAAATTAGTACCATTCCCATAAGGAAGAAAGCCCATCTGTAATAAATGGGTTTATAAGATCAAGCGGAGTGGTGACGATCAAGTAGAGTGATATCGTGCTAGATTGGTGGTAAAAGGATATGCTCAGAAAGAAGGTATTAATTTTAACGAAATATTTTCTCCTGTGGTTCGACTCACTATAGTTCAAGTAGTTCTGGCAATGTGTGCTATATTTGACTTGCATCTTGAGCAGTTAGATGTGAAAACAACATTTCTTCATGGAGATCTTGAAGAAGAAATTTATATGCTCCAACTGGAAGGTTTTGAAGAAAAAGGAAAAGAGAACTTAGTTTGCAGGTTAAACAAATCTCTATATGGTTTAAAGCAGGCGCCGAGGTGTTGGTATAAGATATTTGATTCCTTCATCATGAGCCTTGGATACAATATACTGAATGCAGACCCTTGTACATATTTCAAGAGGTTTGAGAAAGATAATTTTATAGTCTTGCTATTGTATGTAGGCAAAATATTGGTGGCAGGCTCCAATAATTATCGTATCAAAGAATTGAAGACACAGTTGGCTAGGGAATTTGAAATGAAAGACTTGGGACCAGCAAACAAGATTCTAGGGGTGCAAATTCATCGAGACAGAAATAATAGGAAAATTTGGCTTTCTCAGAAGAATTATTTGAAGAAGATCTTGCAACGATTCAATATGCAAGATTGTAAGTCAATTTATACCCCTCTTCTTGTTAATTTCAAGTTATCCTCAAATATGAGTCCTAGAAATGAAGAAGAGATGATGGAGATGTCTCGAATACCGTATGCATCAGTAGTGAGAAACTTAATGTTTGTTATGATTTGTACAAAACTAGACATTGCACTTGCAGTGGGAGTAGTTAGTAGATACATGACGAATCCTAGTCGAGAGCATTAGAATATTGTTAAGAGGATTCTCAGATATATCAAAGGAACCTCATATTTTGCATTATGTTATGGAGGATCAGATTTTACTGTCAAAAGATAAGTTGATGATGATTATGCAGGTGATCTTGATAAAAGTTGTTGGGCCACATTTCTGGAGGCCAACTCTTTCTCTGATACCACAGCTATTGGACCCTATTTCCGGGGCCAACATTCAGAATCATGAAATGTGAACATGTTACCCTAAGGTGTTGGGTCATTTCAGTAAACCCTCATTAGCTATCATTAGTTCATCCTCATTTTTATAACATCTCAAATCACAAATAGCGAGCCTATACTAGTTAGACACCCAAATCACCAAATGAAGAGATTTAGTCAAATCACCACGCCTGACAAAAGGATTAAGTCAAAGCTGAATCAGACGAAAGGACTCAAAAACCGAATCAGACAAAGGAACTCAATCAAAGTCGAATCAGATTAAGGGATTCAGTCAAAGCTAAATCAGATGAAGGATTCAGTCAAATTCGAATCAGACGAAGGGATTCAGTTAAAGCCGAATCAGATAAAAGGATTCAGTCAAAGTTGAATCAGATAAAGGGACTCACTCAAAGCTGAATCAGACAAAAGGACTCATTCAAAACTGAATCAGATGAAGGGACTCAGTCAAAGCTGAATCAGACGAAGGGATTCAGCTTTTTTAGGGGTCTTCCTCACATTACCTAAGTTCTAAATCACTAATTACACTCTGCAAACCATCTCTAATGGTTGCTACATCCATTCTAGCATCACTTTCACTTATAATCTTCCCAAATTTGCTTCTTCTAATGCGATATCACTCCTTAAACATTTAGTCACCAATTTAGTTGTATCAAACTCCCAAATCTCAACTCAAATGACTCATCACATACAACAAATTCTCATCCTTACTATAGTTGTTCTGTATACACATCCTATGCAGCATCACCACTTATAATGATTATATCTCTCAACTCTGATATCCAAAAATTATGTACTTTATACCGTTGGAAAGCTAAAAGGATAAGCTACAACTTCCAGGAAGACAACTTTGCGAAATTCAGCCTATATTAATATAGTTTTTCCTATGAAGTCAGAACACAAATTTACCCGTATGAAAGACTTGAAAATTGTCCCAAATTCACTTCCTCTAATGCAAAATTATTCTTATCCATTCAACTACAACTCATCATTCATAATTCCTATTTTCTTTTCCATAACATCTCATTTATGTATATATGTATATATATATATATATATATAAACAACAATTCAGGTTAAAAAATCATCAACTCAAGTTGATAACTTCTTCAAGTATATCTAATTTCAACTTATATCATCCATACATAATTCATATTTCATTAACACCAAGGATAAGAGTTTGCAAAGATTTAATAGCATTCCAAGCCACATTACATCATCGGTACCAAAATTCAAAATACAAAAGATACAAAATCCAATAATTCTTGAAATTCGTCTAAAGCCTTGTTTTTACAAAATCTAACTTAAATTACAAAAACATTGCAAAAGTGAAATGATGCCTTGATTTTTCGTTACTTGATCTCATTCTCTTCACCTGAAGATGAGATGGAAAGGGAGTGAGCTTAAAAGCTCATAGTTAACCGTTTATTACATAAAAATAAGCAAAACCTTTGAAAACATTCATTTGTTATAGAAAATTCTCATTGAGTTCATAAAACACATGGTTCTTAAGTTTTCAACCAAATTCACAATAAAACAAATCATGTATGCATCGATCTTGTCACATATCATGAACACATAAGTACATCAGAATGGTTTAGGTGGATCCAAAAATAGAATGTACTAACACATTTTCTATAAGGGTCCTGTGTAGTCGTGAACACAACGTACTTGCGTAGCCGTGAACTTAGGGGAGTCCATGAAGAAGCTCCATGCCATTAGCGGGCAGGCGGGAGAAGCCTTTTTGTCAAAGCACTTGACTTAACTTAAAGGACCACCACAAACCCACATAATCATGCATTTCACATCTTGTAAACATATTGCCCAAAATAGCACTTTTTCAAAACTTGATTTTTCATAAACATGATATATTTAGAAAACCATTTCCGAAAACATGATTTCATAAACATGTTATCTTAAAAAAAATCACTTTCAAAGTCTTTTCATAAATCATCACATAATTTATATAACACAATTTATATAACAAACATTTAGTAATATCTCAATTCATTCAAGAAGCAACAAATGCAACACTTATGATGCAATTGAAATCATTAAACTTCTTTAATTAAAAGAAAACATTAGTGGCTTATTTACTCTATCATAAACATGTACCCACCTTGATTTCCTTGCTTAAAGAATTGTTTAAAATGCCTTTACTTTCGCTCCTTTTGTCTTTCTTGATTTTCTTGATTCTTCACCCAATAAAGAGTTTCTTAGCTCTAATGAAAGCTCTTTTCTTCCTCTTCTTTTTTCTCTTCTTGAACAATCTCAAAATCTCTCTTGAAGGCTAAGAAAAATCAAAACCTAGCTTAACTCTCTTCTTTTCTCTCTTCTCCACGACTTCTCTCTTCTCTTCGTTATTTTCTCTTATTCTTCTCTCTCAATTCATGTTTTTGGCTTCTTCAAATGCAAGACCATAATTTATTCTGCCAAATATGCCCTTAATGAGTGTAAAATGTCCAATTTACCCTTCCTTCAATGCCTTAAGACTTTTCAACTTAAGTCATCTTCCAAAAATGCCCTCATACATTTATACTCTTACTACTTTAAATCAACTAAACCATATCATAAAATCCTACTAACATTGACATAATAATTAACTTTAAATAAAATAAATCCATAAAGAACTCGTAATTAATTTAAATCATGCTTATTCATTAAGAAAATTTTTTTGGGGGCCAATAAAAGTAAATCCACTACATGATATGTGTTTACATTAGCTAAAGGAGTTGTGAGCTGGGTTTCAAAATTGCAGTCAGTTGTGGCTACGTTGACAACAGAAGCAGGATATGTAGCAGCTGCACAAGCTAGTAAAGAAGCAGTGTGTTTGAAGATGTTATTGGAAGAACTTGAGAATAAATAAAAGAATATTACTTTGTATTGTGACAATTAGAGTGCTTTGCATCTTGCAAAGAATCCAGTATTTCATTTAAAGATAAAACACATTCGAGTTCAATATCACTTCATTCGTGAGAAAGTGGAAGAAGGAATGGTGGACATGCAGAAAATTCATACAATGGAAACTTGCCAGATTTTATAACCAAAGCAATCAATGGTGACAAGTTTATGTGGTGTCGATCCTCGGGTGGCCTGAGAGAGACGTAAGCAACATGAAATGACAAGGTAGAAAAGAATGGTGTGAAGATATGATTGATTATCAATCAAATCTTTAAGTGGGAGAATTGTCAACAAATATGGCTGTCAACAATTGTTGGCTGGCAGGCACCAGGCACTGAACTCGGTGCCTACCATGCCTAACATAGCCAAAAGTACTCTTACTTATAAAAAGGCAAGAGTAGCATGAAGAGAAGAGGAGAGAAAGTGAGGTGAGAGAGAAAAGAGAGACAAAAAATATTGTGTATTTTTTGGTCTAGTTTTTCCTTGTAATTCTCTAGTTTTCTCTCTTCTGTCCTTGCCCGTAGTTTTTACCCTAATTTGGAAAATTTTCACATAAAATCTATTTGTTCATTACTATTCTTTCAGTCCTATTTAGCTGTGAACCTGCTATAATCTGCTCGATTTCCATAACAATTTGCATTTACATGCTGTAACCAGTACTTTCATCAAACACCTATCCTACTTATCAACTTACCACAATCCAAAACACACAACAACATTGTCTCTGCTATACACCTAACCCAAAATTTGCAAAACCTAACATACATGTCAAATGGTAGACCTCAATTCTCCTACTTTACCATTCAATCAGATCACAAATTTCCTCACTACACAATTGAATTCAATAAATTACCTCATTTAGCGAAATCAAGTCCATGCCATCCTCACCACTTTTGAACTTGTTAGATACATTGATGGTTCTATAACACCACCGGATGATGACTCTCCAAACTTCCCCAAATGGAAAAAGTTCGACAGGCTGGTTACTGTTTCCTTACTATTTCATTGACTAGCTCTATTGCGAGGCTTGCAATTGATTGTACCACAACGCGAGATCTCTGGGTAGGCCTGGAAAGCCACTTTATACAACAATCAAACTCGCAGTGATCTCTACTTTGGCGCTAACTCCACACATTGAAGAAAGGATCAGATTCAATCACTGACTTCCTTGCCTCCCATGACATATCTTACCGTATTTCGTGCCCTCATACCCTATAACAAAATAGACTTGCTGAGCATAAAATTCGCTATATTATCGAAATTGGGCTTACTCTTTTCCTTCATGCCTGTCAACCTTTTTTTTTTGGTTCGAAACCTTCTCAACAGCCACCTACCTTATTAATCTATTCCCTACACCTGTCCTTAATCATAAGTCACCTAACGAAACCCTGCTTCTCAATCCACCTAATCTTTCACACCTTCGTGTTTTTATGTGCGCTTGTTTTCCTTTTCTTGGGGCAACTCATGTAGATTAACTAACTCTAAAGTCCACCAAATGTGTCTTTATAGGGTACTCACTATAATACAAAGGTTATCGTTGTTTTGACCCTATCACCTCCAAACTTTACATCTCACGGCATGTCCGATTTCTTGAAACTGTTTTCCCTTATGTAAATTCCAACCCCTATATCTCTTCCATATCCTCTCCCTCTACCATCTTGCTCCCACTACCTGCTCCATCCTCTTCCTCTTCACCAAACACCACATCAACCCCATCACCTCCTTCCCCTTCACCTCAGTACCATATGATCACTCATACACGTGATAACACCCGCGTTCCCCGTATCCTTTCCGACTATGTCACCTATTCCATTAGCACATAGACCTCATATGCCCCTGATCCTTCCTCCTTAACCCAAGCAAACAAATTTCCACATTGGCATCAAGTCATGCTTGATGAGTTCACAGGTCTACATCACAATCACACCTGGACTCTTATCCCTCCCCCTCCTAATGCTAATATTGTTGGATGTAAATAGGTTTTCCACACCAAAAAAAATTATGATGGGTCCCTAGATCGTTATAAAGCTCATTTAGTTACCAAAGGCTATCATCAGTCTCCTGGCATTGACTACACTGATACCTTTAGCTCTGGAGTCAAACCCACCAGTATTCACTTCATCCTTACCATTGCTCTGTCTAAAAATTGGCCTGTTCGTCAACTTGATGTCTGCAATACCTTTCTTAGCGAAAATCTCAATGAACCGGTTTTCATGGCTCAATTTCCTAGCTTCATTGACCCTCACAAACCATCTTATGTTTGTCATCTTCATAAAGCTATCTATGGCCTCAAACAGACTCCAAGTGCCTGGTTTCATCACCTAAGTCAAAAGCTACTTGATCTCAAATTCACCCCCACCAAATCTGACACGTCCTCATTTGTTCATTCCACTACTTCCCATACCATGTACCTCTTCGTCTATGTTGATGATATCCTACTTACCGGCTCTTCACCCTCTTTCATCACCAATCTCATTCAAGACCTTAACACTACATTCTCTATCAAAGATCTTAGTCTTCTTCATTACTTTCTTGGGATATAAGCAACAACCACACCCACTGGACTCCTCCTTACCCAAACTAAGTACACTAAAGATCTTCTTCTTCACACAGGCCTTGCCCAATCCAAACCTACCATTACACCAATCACCCCAACTCTTCCTCTCTCCAAAAATCATAGTACCCCTCTCCCTGATCCTTCTGAATATCAAAGCACTGTTGGTGCTCTCCAATATCTTTGTCTTACCCATCCTGACATTCAATTTACCGTAAATAAAGTCTCTTAATTTCTTCATTGCCTTACCGACATTCACTGGACCGCTATTAAAAGGATCTTTCGTTACCTTCGCTCCATATCAACTTCTGGTATCCATTTAACCTAACAAACCTCTCTCTCTATTCAAGCCTACTGTGATGCAGATTGGGCTGGGTATCCTGATGAATGTCGATTCACATCTGGTTATTGTATTTTTTTGAAACCAAACCTTATCTCTTGGAGTGCAAAGAAACAGTCCAATGTTGCCAAATCTAGCACTGAGCCAAATATTATAGTATAACTAATGCTATTATTGAAATCTGTTGGATTAAGTCCCTTCTTGGTAAATTTGGCTTCTCTCACATCACACCCACTCTTTGGTGTGATAATCTTGGCGCCATATTTCTTACTACCAATCCCATCACTCACACTCGTACAAAACACATCAAGATTGATATTCACTATGTCAAAGATTTGATTACCAACAAGGCACTTACTATTCAGCATCTATCTTCCTGTGATCAAATTGCAGAAATCATGACCAAGGCTTTATCTTAATCTGCCTTTCACAATCTTCGTGACAAGCTCACTATGACAACTCATTGTGTGCTTGAGGGGGCTAATAAACATATGCAGATCTTCTACAATCTCACCAGCATTATTATGATTTGTATTTATCATTATCTTGTATTCCATTTTATCTTTTATATCTTATTTGATTTTATTTTCTTTATCTTATCTACTATTATTTCAACAACTCAGATATCATAAGACTTGTATAAATATGGTGTAAACCTATTCATCAATGTACAAGAAAACAATACATTTACTGAAAGATAGAAGAAGATAATTATTTTTGTGTAATTTTATAAGAGAATTATACAACTATTTATACAAGTGATTAAGTATTATACAGTAGAAGATTTCAAGGCTAAAATCATGTTGCTGAAATTATGGAATTTGATTGTTGTAGCTGAATCAAAGGCATGTGTTATCATCCCCCCTCAAGCTCAGTGGAAGCAATAGTAAGCTTGTCTCGTAGTTGGCGAAAAGCTGTGGTAGGTAAGGGTTTGGTCATGACATCAATAATTTGTTCCTTGGCCGAAATGTGTTGGACGAAGACAGCTTTCTTAGCTACCAGATCATGAATAAAATGAATATCTATTTCAATGTATTTGGTAAAAGCATGAGTAATAGGAACAGTAGTGAGGAAAGTGGCACCAAGATTGTCATACCACGGTGTTGGTGGTGGGGTGGAAGGACCAATTTCATGAAGAAGTGATGTAATCCAACATACTTCTACTGAAGCAAGTGTAATACTCCGATATTCAGCTTCAGTACTGAAGTGAGTAACTATAAGTTGTTTCTTAGCATTATAAGAAATAAGATTAAGGCTAAAGTAAACACAATAGCTAAAGGTGGAGCGATGATTATCAGGGCATCCCACCCAGTCAGCGTCAGAATAGGCTGCGAGGGTAAGTGTTGGTGATTTTATGAAGTGTAAACCATGAGAGATGGTGGAACATAGATACGGCTAACTAGTGAACATCAGTAGGACAATGCAAGAATCGGAGACTTTGTTGACTGCAAATTGAATATCAGCACAGGTGAGGCAAAGATATTGGAGGGCATCAACGGTGCTTCTATATTCAGTTGGGTCTGAAAGTAGGATTCCATGGTTTTTGGAGACAGGTAAGGTAAGAGTCATCGAAGTTGGTGTGGGTTTATATTGATCAAGATTTGTACGAGAAAGGAGGTCTTTGGTATACATATTTGGTTTGGGTAAGGAGAAGTCCATTTAGTGTGGTAGTGGTTTCAATTCCAAGAAAGTAGCGAAAAGGACCCAGATCTTTGATTTAGAAGGTGATATGTAGATTATCTAAAAGAGTGGTAATAAAGGATTAGGAGGAGCCAGTAACTAGGATATCATCCACATAAACCAAAAATAAAAGTGGTATCAGTGGAAGTGGTGTGGATGAAGAGAGAGTTATCAGATTTGGATTGAGTGAACTGAAGGTCTAAAAGTTTTTGGCTTAGATGTTGAAACCAGGCACGGGGAGCTTGCTTTAAACCATAAAGAGCTTTATAAAGGTGACAGACATAGTGAGCATATTAAGGATCTACAAATCCTGGGGGTTGGAGCATGTAAACTGGATCTTGAAGATTTCCATGAAGGAAAGCATTGTTGACGTCTAATTGACAGATGGGCCCAGAATTGGAGAGAGCAAGGGTGAGAATTATGCGAATGGTTGTTGACTTGATGACAAGACTAAAGGTGTCGGTATAGTTAATGACAAACGATTGGTGATAACCTTTTGCTACTAAGCAAGCTTTGTAACGATCGATTGTCCCATCAGGTTTTCTTTTAATTCGAAAAATTTGCAGCCTACTGTATTGGCATTGGTTGGTGGTGGGATAAGAGTCCAGGTTTTATTTCAATGGAGAGCTTGAAGTTTATCAGACATAGCCTGACACCAATGGGAGAATTTTTTGGCTTGTTTATAACAAGTGGGGTCAGGAGGATTAGATGAGGAGTTGGTAATATGAAAGGTAACATAATCTGGAAAATTTCTTGGTTTTCTGGTATTTGTACGAATGCGGGTTGTGATAGGGTGATGGGTTTGCTGAGATGATTGGTTGGGTAACTGTTGGTGTGGTGATGATTGATGATGAGTAGATGAGGTTTTTATAGTGGTGATGGTAAGTTTATTATAGGAGGTGGGTGAAATTGAGGTGGTGGAGTAGTGAGGTCATTGTATGGAAATTGGGTTTCAATGAAGCGAACATGTTAAGAGAGATGGATTTTATTTGTGCTAGGACCAAGATATCGATAACCTTTATGTTGGGAAGAATACCCAAGAAAGGTGCATGGTTTGGCCTTAAGAGTGAGCTTATTAGATCGTGCTGAGCCAAGGAAGGGAAAGCAACCACATCCAAAAACTCTTAAGTGTGTAAGATTAGGTTTGGTACAGAACAAGACTTTATGAGGTGCTTTATGGAGGAGCACTAGTGTATGGAGAAGATTGATTAGATAGACAACTATTGAAAAGGCTTCAAACTAGAATGTTTTTGGTAGGTAGGCATGGAGGAGTAAGGTAAGACTTGTTTTTGTGATGTGCCTAATTTTGCATTCAGCAACACCATTTTGTTGGGGATGTGTAAGGACAGGAAATGCAGTTGGTTATGCCATTATTGGATGTATATTGAGCAACGGGGCCTTTGATGAGTTCAGGTGCACCATCAATTTGTAATACTTTGATTGTGGCGAATGGTAGGTTTTCATAGGTGGTTTTGAAATGATGGGATTGATCAAGAGCTTGCGATTTATGGGTTAATAGGTATATCCATGTGAAACAACTATATTCATCATTAAAAAAAATATCGTATCGATACCCAGAGAGAGATAAAGTTGGGGATGGGTCCTAGATATCGTAGAGAATGAGTTGTAATAGAGTAGTTGATTTGCGGGATGATGAGGAAAAAGGAAGTCTAGTACTTTTACCTTGAAGAGATGAAGTACAAGGTTTTATTACACAAGGTTTATTAGTGAGACTTTGAAATAAACTAGAGGTTATGGTATGGCAAGAATGACCAAGTCGTTGATGCCAAATTGCAAGAGGCACCATTTGAGCAGTAAAAGCAATTGGATTGTGGAAGGTGCTAGGTATTCTCACTGGGTATAGATTGCCATAGGTGTTACCTTTGAGAAGGGGTGTCTGGGTTTGGAGATCCTTCACAACATAACCAAAGGGGTTAAACTTGATGGGACATAAATTATCAGTGACAAATTGACCAACAGATAGAAGATTAGTAGTTATTTGTGGAACAAGCAGAACAAGATTAAGGTAAAAAGATTTTCGATGGTGGGTGAGTGTGCATGTGCCAGTAGAAGTGATAGAAAGGGCTTTACCATTACCAACAAGTACTTGATTTGTTCCACTCTAGGGCTTAGCACTGTCTAGGAGTTGTGGGTCAGGCATCATGTAAGCAGAAGTACCAGTGTCAGGAAGCCATTCAGCAATAGTGCTAGTGGTGAGATTAGAAGTATTTGGGTGATCATTGATGTTTATAGCAGAGAATGCACTATGAAATGTGTTTGGGTTAGAGTATGGTTGGGCATTTCTAGAGTTGGAATATCTAAAACGACACTTAGTAACAGTGTGTCCTATTTTGTAGCAAATTTGACAAAGTGGAGGTGTATGAATGTAGTTTGATTTTGTATTAGGGTTGGGATGAAAAGATTGATGGTGGGATAAGGGAAATGGTTTGGATTTAGCTGGATAGGAGTTGAAGTGGGGCTGGTGGGCTTGATGGAGGAAGGGGTTGGTGGATTGGGCTAGAGGGATTAAGTGACTTGTGTGGGCTACAGATGAATGGGTCAGTGGTGCAGAGCCTAGGTGGCGGGTTGATTTGGGGAAGGCTGGGTGATTTTGGTACGAGGGTCGGTGGTTTTGGTGGCTCCTTCGTCCTCCTCGTCCATAGACACTGCATGTGGTGCTTGCGACTGCGAAGGTGACGTCAAGTTCGCATGGAGCTGGTGAATGATACAGCGACAGCCTTTGCTTATGAAGGAGAAGCTCAGCTCAGAGCTCGGTGAAGGAAGGTTGGACCTCACGATTCTCTATGCCAGTGACAATAGCTTCATAGTCAACTGGTAAACCTTTGAGGGCGAGGAAGACCAGGTCTTCATCCGAGATCGAAACTCCTATTGCGGCAAGATCCTGCGTTATTAAGGACAAAATGGTGAGATATTCGGAGATGGAGGTGTCACCTTTCCTAGTGGTGTGCAATCGGCGATGAAGGGGAGAGCATTGGGCTGTCGTCTGCTGTAAAAAATGAGTCTCCAGTCAGGTCCACAGCTGATGGGCAGTAGAACACCCAAGGGCCAGAGAGGATACTGCTAGAGACAAGGTAGCAGTTAGCGCGCAGTGAACCAATCCATCATGTTTGTCCCAGTCAAGTGATTGTTGAGAGGATGCTGGCGATGTAGTGGTTGGTGGTAGTGGTGTTGTAGATACGTAATATTGTCCAAACTTGATTGCTCCAAACAAGGTAATTGGAGTGGTCTAATGTCGTAGTTATGAAATTTGTATTGTTTTGAAAAGGGAAAGTTAGGGTTGGTGTTGAGTTCATTGCTTGTTCTGTTTGTTGGGTAGCCATTGGCATAGGTAGGGATTCTTCTATGTGGTAACTATGTTGGAGGTTTGTGAAGTGAAGTTGAAGAAGGTATGTGTTAATGGAGTTGCCGTGGACTTTGATAGTGGAAAATAGGTTTATTGATGCCTGAAAAAAAAATGTGTATGTAGGACAGAACGTCTGAAAGTGATGTGGTTTGAGGTTATGAAGATAGGAGCTATGTAATTGTAGGAAGAGTTAGGGAAGGGTGGGTAGAAGAAGGCTAGATTGTGGGCTCTGATGTCATGAAAGATAGATGAAGAAGAGAATTGTTTTTGTGTAATGTTATAGAATTGTACAGCTATTTATACAATTGATGAAAGTATAAACATGGAAATATAATTATACAGTAGAAGATTTCAAGGCTAAAATTATGTTGCTGAAATCATAGAATTTGACTGTTGTAGCTGAATCAAAGGCATGCGTTATCATTTACATATCAATTATATTCTTCTCTTTTATTAACATATGTTTTCATAATCGGGTTAGCTGCCATTTACTTGATGATTGCAGGAGCTTTTAACCTGTTATAGTTTTCACCTGGGCGTCTGTTTACTGTTTGCAGATGAAAGCCTTCGAACTAATGGCTACTCGGACCAAGTTGTGGATTTCATTACAGGAATGAAAGATATGCGTTTAAGGGATTTTTTTTGGTTCGATGGTCTTGAAATGAAATTTTCTTACGATCTCTGTCGTCGATTCTGCGTGGAATCAGTTACGAGAGTGCTTAAAGCACCAGCAGTCATTTTTCATAGTTTTGATGCGTTAGAGCCTGAACTTCTGAGCACTGTCTCCTCTGTGTTTCAGTCTGTCTATTTCATTGGTCCACTGAAACTGCAACTTGATCAGATGCAACACAGTGATCTGAATTCGATTGGATGTAATCTGTGGAAAGAAGAACTTGAGTGTCTCCAATGGCTTGATTCCAGAGAACCCAACTCAGTGCTTTACGTAAATTTTGGGAGTTTAACGGTCTTAACTAAAAAACAACTCATTGAATTTGGAATGGGACTGGCCAAAAGCAACCACCCTTTTCTATGGATAATAAGGGCTGACTTGATGATCGGTGATTCTGCAACATTGCCACCAGAGTTTACTGAAGAAACAAGAGACAGGAGCTTCATTTCTGGTTGGTGTCCACAAGATGATGTCCTCAACCA
>JAOTAZ010000218.1:1164013-1175590 GCA_025629785.1 Erythroxylum oxycarpum | reverse complement strand
ATTGATATAAAGCACGAAAATTTTGGACAAGGGAGTAGAAAGTTATGATTTTTAGAAGTTCTGATGTTGTTTAGTGTCAAGCTGATCGACCAGCCACCTCGTGTGGACGTTTTGACCCTTTTAGAGACTGAATTTGGCTTTGAGTCCTTCTTGAAAATTTTATATCTCTCTTTTGTCTATGAAATAGATATCAAGTTTGTCCAATTTGGAGTTCGGAGTCAAGAGTTATAAGCGTTAGAAGTTCAAAGGTCGGTCAGGCTGGCAAAAGTGATGATTTTGGGTTTCCTATAGTTAATTTTGAGGATTATGCTAATTATGATGTTGAATTTGGATGGATTTGGCTTAGGGAATTTTTAATTTGAGGAAAGAAGAAGAACTTTGGAGAATTGATACTTTGGACAAAGTATTCAAGCATTGGATATGAGGTGGGTACCTGTTTATAATAGAATTTATAAGCCACTACTACTTTCTTTAAACAAAGAGATTTTTTTATTTAAATTGCATCATTGTATGAATGATTTGAAAAATCACTTTTGATTCGATACATGAACTCTTGATGAATTGCAAAAGATATTTATGTTATGCCTTGTAAGATTTCATGGTATTTTGTATATTCGGAAAAGAGCATTTGATAAATTGATTTAAGCATGATATGTGCTTTTGTGTGGGCGAGAGAGGAACGTTTTGTTAGCTACGTGCACGTCGACGTATAGCCTTATCCCAGCTGCCCGCTTGTGGGCCCACGAGATCTGAAATCGGACTCGTTTTGTTCACGGTATAAACTTCGATTTATCCGTTTCGTTCTACGGAACTCTCGAGCCGTTATTTTTGCATTTGCATTGTGAAGTGTTATGATTGATGCATCCATGTTTGAAAATTGTGATTTGGACTACTGCGAGAAGAGAACTTTTGAAAATGTGCTTTATGGATTTCAAACAAAGTTTCTGCAAGAAAAGAAAAGAAAAATGTTTTTAAAGGTTTTGCTTATTTATTTGTTATAAACTGTTACCCACGGGCTGTAAAGCTCACCCCCCTTCATTCCCATCCACAGGTGATGAGAAGAAGATCGGGTAAAGAAAGTAAAGGCTTTTGTCTGGTTATGCATATGTTGAGTATTTTGGGCTTGTATCTTTGTATTCGGTATTTAATATTGATGTTGTATTATGGCTTGAAATGCCATTAATATTTTGTAAGTATTATTTCATGATGTATATGAATTATAGATTTATGTATGGAACTGAGTGATAAATTGGGATATAAATTGTGATTGGATATGAATATGATTAATTTGGGTTTAGAATGAATTATGGATATGAAATATGGAATTGTGTATGAATAGTGAATTGTGGTTTTTGGATATATACATTGTACATGATTACGATTGGGATTGTTTGTGTTTGGATTCCGGACAGGAGGTCCGATGAATTGTGATGATTGAGCTAAATATTTGAAGTGCTAAATGGTTTGAATGAATTGATGGTTATGATTTGTATTTGAGGAATTTAAATGATTGAGGAAATGGAATTGATGAATTTCAAAAGGGAAATTGGTTTTGGTTTTAAAGGAAAGAAAAAAAAATTATATCAGTTTCGTATTGATATGAGAGTAGTCTAAGGTTTCCAATGCGATAAGCTTTCTTACGTATTCGTTTCCGGATGTCAGAATTCGATTTGCTTTTGTTTGTTCTTATGTGCTTCCTTTGAAAAAAAATTTGCTTTTGATTCGTTCCAATTCTTTCGCTTTCAGAGCCGATTCGTATTTTGCTTTTGTTTTCGCCTTCGATTCTTCGACTTGTGATTCCGTTTTGTTAAATAGGTTGGGTTCTGGAATCGAGTCTCAGCAATTATGGTATCAGAGCAAGAAGAGTTTGTAAGGAATCATGTTTATGTTTGAATTTTTCGGATTAAGTAGTTGGGTTCCGGAAATGGAATCCAACAGCAAAACTAACCAATACGACACATTTTCGGCCTTTTCAAGGATCTCAAATGGTCCAATATCTAGGATTCAGCTTCCCTCTCTTTTCCAAATCTGTCTACACCTTTCATAGGAGAGACTTTTAGGAAAACTTGATCAACGGGTTCATACTGTACGTCCTTTCTCTTAGAATCTGCATAACTCTTCTGTCTACTGCAGGCCATTCTTAGTCTTTCCGGTATCAAAGAAACTTTTGCAGACGTTTCTTGAATTTAGTCTAGTCCCTCTAACTTTTTTTTTCCACTTCAATCTAACAAAGTGGAGATCTGCACTTTCTGCCATACAATGTCTCATACCTTATCCTTTGTCTTATCTCATTTAAATCTTTAACTAACTCTTTCGTTTGAAGGGGGACATGATACAAACTTCCCATCGACTTTTTGCTCAAGCATCAATCACTACATTAGCTTTTCCTAGGTGATGCAAGCTTTGTCTCAGATTCAACACTTTCTATTGTTTAATGTACTGAAGACTCTTATGATCTGTATATATTTCACTCTTTTCACCATATAACTAATGTCTCCATATTTTCACAAAATCCCACATATTCACCTTGCCCTGAAGGCAATGCTAACACTGGAGCTGAGGTGAGACATTCCTCAGGAATCATCCCACTCTAATCTCACTTGCTTCTGGTTAATCTCGTTAGTGGAGTAACTATCTGGGGGAAATCCTTTACAAATCGTCTGTAATAACCGACCATACCTAAGAAACTTCGTATTTCGATAACCTTCATAGGTCTAGGCCAGTTAGACACTACTGTCACTTTCTGAGGATCTACTTGAATCCCTTCTTTACTAATTACTTGACCCAGGAAATTCCCTCTGTCAAGCCGAAACTTACACTTTGCCCGCTTGGCATATAACTTATTATCCTTAAGGATTTGTAACACCATTACTAAGTGTTTTTCATGTTCCTCTTGGTTCCTAGAATATACCAATCTGTCATCAATGAACACCACAACAAATTTATCCAAATACGGCTTGAAGATTCTATTTATCAAACTCATAAGGGCCTCTGGTGCATTTGTTAAACCAAAAGGAAGCACCAGGAACTCATAGTGTCCATAGCTGGTTCTAAAGGTAGTTTTTGGCACGTCCCCTTTTCGGATCCTTAACTGATGATACTCAGATTTGAGATCAATCTGAGATAAATGACTTGCTCTCTGCAATTGATCGAACAATCATCAATCCGAGGAAGAGGGTATTTATTCTTAATAGTTACTTTATTCAACTACCTGCAAACTATGCATAATCGCTAGGATCCCTTTTTCTTCTTCACAAATCACACTGGTGTACCCCACGGTGAACTACTAGGTTTAATAAACCCCTTATCAAGTAATTCCTGCAACTGCACCTTTAACTCTCTCAGTTCTATAGGTGCCATTCTGTAGGGAGGAATAGACTGTGGTTTATACAAGGAAGGGGTTCTATGTTAAACTCTATTTCTCTTTCTGGTGGTAATCCAGGTAAATCTTCTGGAAACACATCCGGAAAATCCCTTACTATAGGGATCTGCTGTATCTCACTGATCTCCCTTCTGGTATCCCTAACATGAGCTATATACCCCTGACATCCCTTTCTTAGAAGTCTTTGGGTCTACATAGCTGAACTTCTGTTAACAGGAAACTCAATCCGATCGCCCTGATATAATACTTCTGTCTCTAGATCTGGCCTAAGTATAATTCTTTTGGCGTAACAATCCATTGTAGCATGGTAACTTGACAACCAAACCATACCTAAGATAACATCAAATTCTAATACTGCTAACTCAACAAATTTGCCATAAATTTTCAGCCTTCTATTTTTACTACCCATGAGGGGCAAACATATTTCACTTCAATAGTTTTCCCTAAAGGTGTAACTATGCTCAACAGGTCTTTTATTAATTCTTTCTCTTTTCTAGCTTTCTGGAAGAACTCGGTGCTATAAAAAAGTTGAGTGGTACCCGAGTCAAAAAGCACTTTAGCATTCTCATTTTGGATAAGGATTATGCTTGTCCCCACATTCATCTTAATTAAAGAAAAATCATATCCTTTTTCATAACAGGGCATGGACGTTCTATTCATCATACTAATTTAACTAAATCAATAGTTCCTCATAGGAATACCTATTACAGCTGTATTAGAGGCCTGTGCTACTTGGGGATTCACAGGAAACACTCTCCCCTGACCTCTATTTGTTGGGACTGGCATCTGCCCCATGCTCTGGGTGAGAGCTTGGCCCTGAGGTCTACCTCTACCAACTGGGCCTCTATTAACAGATTTGTCTATCTGTACCATAGTTTGTGAAGCTGAGGGTGGAGCTGCTTGGTTTTCTGACATTGGGCAGTCTTTCATGAAATGCCCTTGCTGTCTGTACCTATAACAACCTCTGAACCTGAGTCTGCAGGGTCCTTGATGATTCTTTCCACAGACATCACAAGCAGTTCTAACTCGATACTGTGCTGGAAGTTGCTGTGATCTATTCTTAGCTGGGTTCTGTGTACCACTAGGTGCTGAAAATACTGATGCACCTAGATTCCTGTGTAACACTCCACTCCCGTGTGACCCGAACCCGACATCAATGGTGATATCCAAATCCGTGCCCCATGAAGGTAGCGTGCTACATCACTCAGTAAACTCAATATCAAAATAATTTTTTTGTAAACATTCATACGCGCAAAAAAAGTAGACAATCGAGCCCGCGTTAATTTGTATACCATTCTAGTCATTCCCACTCATTACAAACATTCAACAATTATTTAAAAAATAGCCATTTAATATATACCGATCCATAACCAAATTGGGCCCGCCATAAATACAAAGTATTAATTTACAGAGCTTACGGAATACAATTTTATGAATAACAAAAGGATGACACTAATGCAGACGTGTACTGATCCCGACCTCTATTCTTCATTTGAATGCTGTAGACATTCCTATAAGGTATACATTATGTAAACTTGAGAAAATTATGAAGTTTGAACGGCATACACAAATGAATACTATATTGGTAAAGGGAGAAAGTAGTCTCACGTAGTGAACAGACAATTATGAAATGAATAGACCAATTCTAGATCTTGGGGTTTCCGAAGCTAAGACAATGAAGAAGGAAAAATGTCAAGTAAAATATGGGGTAAAATGAAGTGTTACTAGAGCATTGAAGTTTTAGATTTAGTTTTGCTGGATAGAGGTAAATTTTGAGCAAGAAAGTTTAAGAGTTCAGGAATCAAAGTGGTGAGTCCCATAATGAGTCTGAATATTCGAGTGAAATCAGAAGAACGATATGTGGTGATTTAACAAAGAAGTATGTATACCCGACAAAAGTGATTGAACAAAGGAATTGAACAATTGAAGCTAGATATCCTAGTAGGATTACGTGAAGAGTGTAGACAGACGGGCATAAAACGAATTGATTATATGTTTGATTTCCCTGTTGGAAACGTACTTAAGTGTTTTGGGTTTCATAGGATTATGACTTTGTTATATAGTTTTGATTGGCTATAGGGATAACAATGGTGGTCACAAAATGGGCTTGTACACTATTGTATTACACGGAAAAGTGCCTAACGAGAGTCAAAGACCAAAATTAAGTCGAGATACGAGTAATGAATGAGACAAAGGAAAGTGACATATGAAAGTTGAATAGATTAGATGAGGTAGAACAAAATCGGACAGATGAATTGTAGTAAAAGGTATATACAAATTGAGTGCATGAATACTAAAGAACAGTGAATTGACAAAGGAGAGATGAATCTGCACTAAGAGTCAATGAGATATAAAAGCTGAATGGGTTAGGTAAATTCACACCGGTTATAGCAAAATGGACATAAGTGTCACTGTGTTAGTACCAAAGGAAAGGGAAGTGGTAAAGACGAGATGAAGAGTTTTATTGTAAGTATCACCTTGGTAAGGTACTCAGAATTAGCAAAAAGGGTATCAATGGAGCATGAATTAGTCTGCATGTTACTGGTGAAAAAGGCTTGATAAAACGTGATAAGTGAATAGGTTCGGAAATAATGATCTGGGCCATAGCATACGAAATAAAGTTGGTGTCTACTCTGACATAGGAAACTGAGATAGTTAAGTTAGTGAGATAGCCAAACAAGTGACTGAAAGAATGATTGACTTTGTCTATTGTGATGAGTGATAGTGAGATAGCCAACTAAGTAACTGACAGCCTTACTGTAATAAATGATTCATTGAGTGACGAAGGGTATGGGAAATGTAGGGACATATGATAACTGTCATAGTGAACCATCAACTGAGAATTTCGAGGACGAAATTTTTATAAGGAGGGGGGAATATTTCCAAAATAAAATCCCATGTAGGCACAAATACCGAGAAATATCATGAATACATGTACAGTTATTTCATGTGCAAAAATTTACTATTCACCAATACCAGTATGCAGGAAAATTTCCAATTAGTCCCAATCAATCTCACCCCTAGCTAATTTACTATTTTACCCTTCCCGTCGGGGGTGGGATGTTACAGTCATATTTACATTGTGAGTCGCTTCTTTTAATGACATGGCATTACGAATAGAAGGTTAAGCTTTAAGAGTTATTCGTGGTGCAAAAAAATTTGTCATCTGCCTTCTCTTTTTCCTAACATTAGAACCGAATGTAACATTCATTTCTTACTAGGAAGGAGCACTACAACTACCACCTTCAACATTTCCATTATCATCATGAACACCAACAAACAAACTTTCACTACCAATTTCATGATTCAATCTCTCCTTTCTATATTTCTCGTGTTGATATTCTTCAAGCAAAGTTTTCATTTATCACTTACATCATAGCTTACTTTTTTATAGTGTTTTACATCTCTTTTAACCCTAATTAAATGCTCCTTTAATCGGGTGATTCCTCCATCTTTTAAATGCTTGTTACAAAACAAGCAAATAGTATGATTCTTCATATCAAGGATCAATGCAATATGAGCCTAAGCACGATCATTGTATCTTCCTAAAACGGTTAAATGTTTAGGAGTACTTAAACTTTCTTCTATTTATTTGTAAAAATAAATGATTACATATATCAAAATAAAGAACACATAATTTCATTATCAATTGCTATAATAAAATATGTATTGCTTAACTCAAAAGTCCAAACTAACACAATTACACAATAAGCATGTCCATCTTATATAATATAATTCATTATGTATGATTACATCATACACAATTCAATTTCATCCAACATGATTCAATTTTGTCCAATGCAATTCACCAATAAGTCAAAAATCAACAATTCAAGTATTCAACATAGACAATTACACAATACATATGTCTATCTTATATAATATAACTCATTTTGTATGATTATATCATACGCAATTCAATTTTATCCAACATAATTCACCAATAAGTCAAAAACTAACAATTCAAGTATTCAACATACACCTTTTAAATGAAATATCCTAACCTTGTAGGTGTATTTTAAGAGTAATTAATCCCCTTTTCCTAAAGATGAATTAATCTATCCACTTTAGATGTCACTTAGTAATCCCTTACTTAAGTTCTTCCTAGAGTTTCTTAAGTCCCAAACCTTCAATTTTCACCTCCTAAATTTTTTGGGTCTCTCAACTCACAAGAAAATCCTAGTCAAAATTTTCTTCAATCTTCTAGCAAAAACTTCATTTTTCTAAAGGCAAATTTATACCAAGACAATTTTCAATAATCCAAAAGAAGACAAATAAACCCAAGGAAAAATCAACAAGTATATAAATTTTCAGTCATAGATTTCAGTAAAATTCAATATTAAAGCATCAAATCCCTAAGAGAAATTAAAGTTTTAGCCGTAAATCATCATGCTAAACAATTTAAAAATATAAATGCTAGACAACTTCATAAGGAATCAATTATAAATGAAAAGCAAAGCTCCAAACTTGCAATAAAATAAAATGCTATCCCCTCTCCTTGCGTGGCTGCCTATTTACTTCTGGTTGTTGAAGGTTATGCGTTGATGGAAGTAAATGGATGTTGGAGATATGATCCAAAATTTACTGCAACAATTATTTGCAGAATCTCAAGATTAGTTAGAAAAATCTGGAATTTATTTTTTTGTTTGTAGTCAAAGCATGTAACAACTAGTTTCCTATTGTGATGCTAATTAGTTATTTGTAAGCCTTTAAATAGGCAAGTCGTGCTCTTCAGTTTATGCAATAAGATCAGTCTTCTTTATCTTCTTATTTTCTCTTAATCTGCTACTGCAATAGTTCTCCACTTAAACTCAAACAATGGAAGCTCCTTGGTAAGTGGAGGTGTCTTGGCTATCTTGTGGTGAAGGTTATGTGGCTAATATGTTGTTGCGTGAAGATAGCTGGTTGTTGGTGATGTAGTGATGAAGGCTTGTGTTAGTGGAAGATTGGGTGGAGGGAGTCAGCCTTATGGAAGCAGCTGCGTGTGTAGGGGAGGGCTGATTTGGTGAAGACAACTTACCGCAGTTGGTTGCTTGGAGCCAAATATATGAAGGCTTGCGTGTATCCAAGAGAGGAGCATTGGAGAGAAATCACGATTGATGATTGGAGGCTTGTTGTTGGTTGAGAGGTGAGTGGGTTGTGTAGTGTTATGGAGTTGCTTGTGTGGAGGTTGGTGAATGGAAGGTTAGAGAGGAATTATCAAGGCTGGCGTGAATAATTTTAGGCTGGATCTTGGAAGTTGAATGAATGTGCGTGAAATACAAAAAATGGAGGCTTCAAGTAGATGGTTGTCCGTGCGTTAAAGGCTATCTGTGTATGTGGAAGGTTTTTTTGAGGCATTACGAATGACGTGTTAGTGTAGTGGAAGGCTGGAGCTAGGTGGGAGTTTTTGCATGTGAGAAGAATGGAGTGGGGCGTTGTTGTTGGTTGGAATGGGAGCTAGCTTTGATGAGTGGGGTGGATGGGAGTAGCTTGTGCATCTGTGTGAATAATTGGAGGATGAGGTGTTGTTGGAGAATGGAGTGTAGGGCTGGTGGAGTGGAGAATGAGCTATGCATGGGCTGAAATAATTAAAAGGTGGGGGCTTGCATTGATGGAGAAGTGGGTGGAGGAAGCTAGGTGGGTTAATTTTTCAAAACAACTCTAATTTTTCAAGGTCAATTTCGACAGTGCATAAAAACGAAACGGTGATTATTTAGGAGCTCAAATTTTATGGGTATTTTTGTCTTTAAGTTAGCTTCAATATGAGACTTGAATCACGGGATTTTACTATCTGAGTCAAAAATTATGATTGAAACATCGTTGAAATGTCATTCTAGTAATCCAAAATTTGACGTAATATTGGGGAATTTATTTTTCCTCAATTCCAGCTCAGAAAAATCTGCAATTGGTCCCAAAAAATCCTCAATGAGTCTTTGAATTTAAATATAAAATTTTAAAATTTTTGGCTAAACCAATCTCGAGATAAAAATCCCACAATAACTAAAGGTCAAGTCTGCAAAAAACCTAAAAACAGTGCAATTCGAGTCTATTTGTTTCATTTATGCATTTTACGTCAACAAACCTCGAATAATGCTAAAACATGATAAACCAGCTATAGATGAACATCAAATGAACGTAAATGACTCTGAATTAAGTCCTAAAGATATATGAATATATGAGTGTATCACTTCCGAAAAGAATAAAAATTTATATTTAATTTAATTTAATTAATGTATCATAATTAATATAAGTTAGAAAATTTTGTTAATATATGCTCTGAGAAGAATAAGAGAAAATAGAAATGTCAATGTCAATGTCAATGTCAATTTTAAATTTGAATTTGAATTTAAATAAATTTAATAAATGTATTAATTTTAAATTAGGTCAAATTAGTTATAATCTATTTATTGTAAATAATTAAATTTTGATTAAACTTGAATAGCTAATTTTAAAATTGATCAAATATCAAATTAATCCTATGAGATCCAACTAGATTCAAACTAATTTTAATAACATCATAATGATATTTATCACTCTAAAAGAAATAAAAATTTATTTTAAATTAAATCTAATTAACGTATTGTGATTAATTTAATTTGGAAAAATTTGTTAATATATTTAAATTTAATTTTTATAAAACTTTAATAAGTAATTTTGAGATTGATCAAATATCAAATATCAAGCTAATTACAGTAGGTATCCAATTACACTCACAGCTAACCAAGAAACATCAACCAAATAAGACTAGTCAAGAAACAACGATTCTCACTTTCAGCCACTAGCTTGTCAAGAAACACCAGCCAAATAAGGCTTCTCAAGAGACAATAACGGTTGTCACCTTCAGGCTTCAGACACTTGTTTGTCTTGTCCACTGTACTTTCGTAGTTGAATAAATAACCTGGACTATTCTACAGCAAATGCCGCCATTGTATGGGGTTTATCAGCAACCACACATGTAGTTATCGGTGACAAATTCATCTTGAAAAGACAGTGGAAGTTCCGTGCGTAGTTACTTGATCTTCCGCTTTCTGAATCTGGCCACCAATGTAAATTGAAAGCTGAGTCGTGTAGAAATGGCATAATCCAGAGTTATAGATTGTTTAGAGGAGACGGCATAAGCAATAATGAAACATTATTGTTTATTGAAATTAAAAATAAACCCTTTTGGACTCTTAATAAATTATTGAAAGAAAATGAACATTAACACTCTTCTCGTATGAGCTATGCATAATCAACAAATAGTCACATATACCTTATTTCCATTCATAAGCAACAAAAGTCACATCTACAAAATATGATAATTTTTAATCATTTGCTAATAAATAAAAACTAATTTATTAGCAAATCTAATTAATTTTTAATCACTCTAAAAGAAATAAAAACTAATTTAAAATTAAATCTAATTAATGTATTGTAATTAACTTAATTTAGAAATTTTTGTTAATATATTTAACTTTAATTTTGATTAAAAACAGGGACCAAAAGCCAATGATATGGTTACGAGGACCATATTTATACTCTTTGTAAAATCACCTTAGAAGATAAAAATTACCTCTTCTTTCTATATGTAGTTTTTTTAGAGCAATCTAGAGCAGGATCTTACTCATGTCACTGGATTTCTCTATACTTAGAGCAACCTCTTAATTGGGTCATAAATAATTCAAAGCCTAATGTTATTCTATATAAGGCGGCATTCACTTCTACTGTATACTTCCTTGGAGAGAGTGAAATTATCAAATGTTTGCTTATAAAAAAAAAAAAAGGGAAATACTAACTAGCTAACAGGCTCATAAACTAGATTCGACACATCTTCATTATCAAAAATCTTTGGTTTCTCCCAAAATATGAAAAGTAGATGACATCTCTAACCTGTGTTTTAAGATGTAACCCTATTTAGTTTTTTTCTTTCTATTCGTATTCTTGTTCGGATCGATTCATTTGAATCCTGTGCTTTGTAGACTTACCTTGTCTAATTTTTTTTAAAAAAAAGTCACCTTGAAAAATCAAAGGAAGTTACACGTGTAGTTACTTGATAATCCGTTTTCAGAATTTTATTAAATTTTTAAATATGGGTAGAGTGTAGAGTCCATTAATAAAAATTATATTTGAGTCAACCATTGTTCAAATAACTAGAATTAGTTGTTTGAATAGTTGACCCTTATCACTTATAAACCCTTTAACATTTTCATGTCTAGGCAATATGGGACACTCTA
>JAOTAZ010000218.1:1105246-1116989 GCA_025629785.1 Erythroxylum oxycarpum | reverse complement strand
GACATGGTGGTTGGTGATTCTGCAATATTGCCTCCCGAGTTTACTGAAGAAGTAAAAGAAAGGAGCTTCATTGCTAGTTGGTGCCCACAAGAGGAAGTCCTCAACCACCCATCAATCGGAGGTTTCCTGACACACAGTGGATGGAACTCAACGATTGAGGGCATATCTGCTGGCGTTCCAATGCTATGTTGGCCGTTCATTGGCGACCAAACTACCAACTGTAGGTATACATGCACAGAATGGGGAATTGGTATGGAGATTGAGAATAATGTGAAGAGAGATGGCTTGGCTGAGCTTGTAATAGAATTAATGGAGGGAGAGAAAGGTAAGCAGATGAAGAACAGGGTGATCGAGTGGAAAAAGTTGGCAGAAGAGGCTACTGGTCCCAATGGGTCGTCGTCAATCACTTTAGAGAAGCTAGTTCATGAAAGTTTGCAGAGACACGCTTGATTGATCAAGATAACCCACAAGTGTATCGTTCCTGCCCAGTTAAATTCGTAGTCCTGTGCCCTGTGGTCCCCACTTATGTCGAGAGGCGCAGGTTAAAACAGAGATATATTTATATGGATGACTTAAAATTACCTTTAGAATCTTCCTGAGATACCTCAGCAACTAAAAAAATAATAATAATAATTCAGTAGCACTCCCTTCTAGGATCCTTTCTGGGGCGTTGTGGTATTAGATTTACATTGACCAGCTTTGTGTTTGTCCGCGAGTTCGAATCTCAGAAAAATTAACGTAGGAATAGAGTTGCGAGTTCGGGAGGAGTGGGGGTATATTTAGGATTCGGTAGCACTCCCCTTATAGGACAGGTTTCAGCTTGTGTTTTGTCCAAGGGAGTTCGAATCTCAGAAAAATAATATAAAGATAGAGCCACAAATAAGTGCCAAGTGGCATTTGTGAGTGGCCTCCACTGTTATGTATCAAGAAATTTTATTTGTAATTAATTTTTAAAAATTAATTATATGATTATGAGAATCATTTTTTATGTAAAAATATAAAAATAATGTCTTATAAGTATTAACATAATATTTAACTGACAAAAAATTGACTACTTAAAATCTTTTCTGAATATACAATTTGAATGCTTCAATATACTAATTCCGACAGCCTTGGATGTCAACTAAGTTACAGCTGACATTCTTGTTATAAGGATTTACTTGTGTGTTGTCTAAGTACATGGTGAGCTTGCTGGAATTATCTAGAAACAGCAAAACATAGTTGGGTTGTTAGTTGTTTAGTTTTCATTTGGGCCCATTTGTCAAGAGTTTGGGCTTGTTGTATATTGGGCTCTCGGGTCAAGTTGTGAACCAGCCCAGAGATCTTATCCCCTTCACTTTGTACCAACATTCAGCTTTCACGTCCTCGTATCCCTTGCAACGGTAACATTGAATGCTACCTTTTTAGTAGTTGCCATTATCTCCTTTATCTGAAATGCCTTCTCTTCTTTCTTCTCAATCGATCTATTGATTCTTGACTCAAGGGTTGGAGAGATCCCATGAGTTCATCAATTGAAAGAATTGATAAATTTGTTGCTTCTTTTATAACAGCTACCATATGATCAAATTTTGGAGTTAAGCTTCCCAATACCTTTGCAAATATCATCTCTTTGGGACTTTGCTTAACGTAGGAGCGCATTTGACTGACTATTGCCATTGCTCTTAAGAAACAATCAGCAGTTGATTCACCATTCTTTATAAAACAATGTTTTAAAGTCACATCTTAGTGATTGCAATCTCATTGTAATAAAAATCATGTTGTTGCTGCCATTTGAGAAAATTAAAGGATAAATTGTGTTATCGTGCCTCTGGATTTAAGTAGACAAATTTTGAGGACTTGAAATGGATCGTTCTAGCTCTGATACCAAATTTGTTGGCTAAAAGGAAATGAGAAAGAGTTGGATTTAAGTAGTCGAGTGTGTATTTAACATTGATATTGATGACTTAAATATATAGGCAATGAAGAAATGAACTTGAACAAATATCTCAATAACAAATTAATCGAATAAACAAAAAATTCAAAGTATTGAATAGCTAGAACAATGGAAACAACCTAAACAAACTAGGTTGACTCATAACAATATTGACTTTGAATTATTATTCAATATATATTACATAACTGATATTAAATCTTAGTTCATTATTATCAAAAAGAAAATGAACCTCTGAGTTATTTATAATTGTACTAGTATGGCCAACAGAAACTGCTTTTGAGATAAACATTCTGAAGGCTACTCTTAATCAATGTTTTAAAAATCGGACTAAAATTTAAATCAGTAAAACAAGAGATTTAAGGGGTTAAAAGACTTAGTCGGCATTATATTGTCATAAAATCGATTAAAGATTGAATAAAATTATAAATTTTGGAATAATATTGAAGAAAATTGTCCTTAATTTAAAGTTTAATTGAAAAAAGAGATTGTTAAATGAAATTTAATTAATTAATTTTGATTTATATCAATTAGTTTACAAAAATTAATCGATTAATTAATAAACTGATCAAATTTTAACAACAAAAGTTATTGAAGTAAATCGAACTAAAGAATTGAAAATTAAATTAAAAAATTGATTGATTCAAAGTTTTTACGATTAAACCGATTGAATTTTTTATTTGTAGCTCTTAGCTTTTAAAGAGATTCGTAAATGATTACTCTTTACTCGTAGTAAAAGAGATATTATACAAAGAATTCCGTTTCACTTATTAAAAAAAGAGAATAATGAATTCTCAAGTGCAACTGGAGGAATAAATATAGGTCAATAATTATTTGATTAAATCACTGTAATTCACTTGTTTGTCAAGAAACTAAGACTTGAACTTGTTTGTCTAGTCCACTTGCGTAGTTAACTTGGACTATTCTACAGCAAATACCGCTATTGTAGGCCCTTTATCAGCAGCCATACATGTAGTTTTCTCTGACAAATTGATCTTAAAACTTCTTTCCAAGTAAGTCATCTTGAAAAGAAACGGAAGCTTCATGTGTGGTAACTTGCTCTTCCGTTTTCTGACTCTTGTGACCAATACAAATTGAACGCTGATTCCTGTAGAATTGGCATAATCTGTTGATGGTTCAGCCCGAGATGGAAAGGCTTCAGCAAAGTTTATACTTTAGGTCAGCTCCAAGTTGCAAACTCTAACTTCAGGAAAAGCAGAACACTTCACTAGACAGCTGGTTAAAAATGACTTGTCATCAACCACTCCAGAAACAGAATTTCAAGCCTTCAAACTTGACAAGCCTCGGGTCTGCACTATTCCAACAACTGCCACTTCTATGCTAAATGGGATTTTTACTTCAAGAAATGAAAGTTTTGCTGATGTACATCATTTGTAACCTTTAAGCTTGATATATTCTGTATAATGGTCACTCAATAATAGCTGCAATGTAACTAACTCTTCAATATTTGCAAGAAATCTGAATCAATGTTTGTATAAACCGGAAATTATAAAGCTTATAAAGAATGGAAATTTTGTACTTTCAAATCTGCTTCTTTTCCATTCCTAAAAGCCCTCTTTTCATACTACACAGCCCTCTTTTCATACTACACACCTGCAGCAACTCTCATTCAATGGTAATAACAAGATAGGAAATTGAAATCAGATAAAAAGGAGAAGATGAGAAATTTCAGAAAATTTGCAGCTATGTTTTACTATTTCATTGGTCTGAAAGAAAACTATAGTTTTGAGCTCTTTCAACTTAGCTCCTCACACAACTCAACATGCTCACATATGTATCTATACCAAAACAACAGAGAATGCAAGAGAAAAATGTAAAAACTAATGAAGAGAAGAAAATAAGATTTTTCAGAAATTTTATTATGCTACTTTTCATTCATACGAAAGAGAAGGTTTTTGAGCTTTTTAATTGCTCTTTACACCTTTCTTATTTGTTTTACATCAATGGTCTAGAATAAAAAGGAAAAATAACTAATGAGTAGGAGTTTGACAAGTTTCAACCTCTTATTGGTTCAGCTGTAACAAAAGTAAATTATTGGACAAAACAATAACAAAAGCTGATACAAGAATTTCCTAATTAGTAAAAGCTGAAAAAGTAGATCAAAAAAGGACAAAAGTTGCTTGAAAACCATGGGAACAAAAAGGCTGATGCTCGACTTTCATTTCTTCATTGCCTATAATTACTTTTAGGTCTGTTGACTTGTAACACTGTTATTACTTCAGGTTTATAACTTCAGAAATTGCTTCAGAGTTGTGGATTGTTTAGAGGAGATGGCAACTGAAGTTCTTGTTCCTCATGCAGTGTTCATCCCATACCAATCTCAAAGCCACATTAAAACTATGCTTAAACTGGCAAAGCTGCTTCACCACAAAGGCTTTCACGTAACATTCGTGAATCTTGAGTCTTTCCATAGACGTATGCTTGAATCCAAAGGTCCACATTCGCTGGATGGCTTGCCGGATTTTCGGTTCGAGTTCATTCCAGACAATCTTCCTCCTCCAGAAACTGATTTTCTTCAACATTGGACTGCTCTATCTAAAGCCATCATGGAGGGTCACTACTTGTCATCGTTCAAGGGCCTGATTTCCCGATTCAGTAACACAGAGTCTTCCAATATCCCTCCGGTGACCTGCATAATCTCTGATGGATTCATGTCAACGTTCACTATTCAAGCAGCAGAAGAGTTGGGACTTCCTATTGCAATTTTCTTCACTCTCTCTGCCTGTGGCTTCATGGGCCTTCATCAAATGCGTTCACTCAAAGAAAGAGGACTGATACCCCCAAAAGGTATATAAATTACAGTCTTTTTTATGAATATGACAAATATGATTCTTATCTGATTGTTTCTTCAACTTGTATCCACTCGTGAAACGCCTCCTTACCGTGTTAATTTGCAGATGAAAATTATCGAACGAATGGCTACTTGGACCAAGTCATAGATTTCATTCCAGGAATGAAGAACATGCGTTTACGAGATTTCGGAAGAATATTTGAAAAAGTCAATGGTGATGATACCGTGTACCGGGCCGTCGTAGAATCAACGAAGACATCACTCAAAGCTCCTGCAGTCATTTTTCACACTTTCGACGCTTTAGAGCCTGAACTTTTGGATACTCTATCCTCTATGTATCGTTCTGTTCATTTCGTGGGTCCTCTTGAGTTGCAACTCAAACAAATTCAGGAAAGTACTTTAAGTTCAGTTGGATGTAATCTCTGGAAAGAAGAACCTGAGTGTCTGCAATGGCTTGATTCCAGAGAACCCAACTCAGTGCTTTACGTAAACTTTGGCAGCATTACAGAGCTGACCAGAGAACAACTGATTGAATTCGGAATGGGACTGGCCAAAAGCAACCGTCCATTTCTATGGATAATAAGGCCTGACATGGTGGTTGGTGATTCTGCAATATTGCCTCCCGAGTTTACTGAAGAAGTAAAAGAAAGGAGCTTCATTGCTAGCTGGTGCCCACAAGAAGAAGTCCTCAACCACCCATCAATCGGAGGTTGCCTGACACACAGTGGATGGAACTCAATGATTGAGAGCATATCTGCTGGCGTGCCAATGTTATGTTGGCCGTTCCTTGGCGACCAAACTACCAACTGTAGGTATACATGCACAGAATGGGGGATTGGTATGGAGATTGAGAATAATGTAAAGAGAGATGGTTTGGCTGAGCTTGTAATAGAATTAATGGAGGGAGAGACAGGTAAGAAGATGAAGAACAGGGTGATCGAGTGGAAAAAGTTGGCAGAAGAGGCCACTGGCCCGGATGGGTCGTCGTCGATCAATTTAGAGAAGCTAGTCAATGAAAGTTTGCAGAGACAAACCTGATTGATCGAGATAAGACACAAGTGTATGGTTTTTTCGTTGCTGCATAGAATAAAAAAACTAATTATGTTATGACATATAACCAATAATTCAATTTTAGGAGAGTTCACGTCAAATCAGAGTAGATTCGGAAGCTCCACTCTGTCAAAGTTAAAAATACTGACACGTCCATGTTCTACATGACAGAACTTCAGAAGCGTCTGAGTGAATTGTCTTTCCAGGACTTCAATTTCTGCCTTCATCAGATCCAGAGGACTGCCCCTAACTAAACAGAGCAGAAATGCTGGATCACCAGGTGAAGACTTCCTGAATTTCCCATTTGGAAGATAAATGTCAAAATCAGGTCTCATTCTCGCACCATCAACATGCAGATTACTGAATGTTTCCAGGATTGAAGTTATTCCTCCCAATTCATTACACGTTACACTCGTACGTCCGGGAGTTCCTTCAACAGGCTTCGATTCAGAACTTCTGTCAACATTCTTCATTTTCCATGGAACACCGTGACGGCCAACTATGAATCCAAGAGATTTCAGGTGCCTGTAAGCCTGGAAAAGTTCCCAGTTGCATCCATTCCTCCCTTCCATGATCTTTGTATGTATATCTTTCAAGGAAAGGATGGCGTCATCATCACCTGTAAGAAGCAGCGATCCTAGTTCAGCTAAATACAGAGTCTCTTCAATCGAGCAGTATGTCTTGCCTGAACGAATAATTCCAGTTGTTATCCACATTTTGCCTCTTTTCTCGAACACCTCCGCCATACCCATTTCATTGCTCCATCTAGCCCTCGATAGATCACTCTTGAACTGCAACTTGGAGATGGAACCAAGTGTATAAACCACGTCTTCATCACCAATTGTATCTTCCAAATTTCTCTCGTCGTCACTATCTTCTTCTCCAGAGGAATTCACCCAACTGTCGCTGAGTTTCTTGATTGGAGAACAATCCAATTCAATTTTGCAAACATAACAGCGATGTACTTCGTCGGATGAGAGCTTTTCATATATGCAAGATGAGAGCTTCTCGCGGCATATTGTGCATACCTCCAATATCTCCCTTTTTGCTTTCACAATGTCTCCTGCCATTCCTCTCTATATACTCCTCTATCCCTAGCGCGTCTCCAGAGCGACGGTGGGCGGAAATCCTCTTCTCCCTCCGGCAATAGCGCGTCGGCTAGTTTTGTGGTCCTCCCAAAACCCCTACTTCCAGAGAATCTCTATGATTGTGGCAGGAGAGGGAATCTCTTGGCTGAGGCAAGGTGATTGACAGAGATGATGGCGACTTTTATTTACGGAAAATCGTAAGAGAGTGGCTTCCCCCGTCGCCAGCGATGGGAGAGGAAAGAGGAAGGGAGGAGACGGCGGCGGCTAAATTTAGGGAATTTACTTGAGGATGTGTCGACAACACTTATTCAAAACACGGCACATCAAAGACAACTTGACTTCGCAGAAAACTACGAGGCTAAAGTTTGAGTTTTATAAAAATAAAAATTTTGAAGATTTTGAATTATATAAAAAAACAAAAAAAAACTCAATTAAATACTGATAGTAAAAGGGCTCGGAATCAACGGGCCAAGCTCAGATTGAGGCTCGATTTTTTGAGTCTGATACTCTAGAATAAAACGACGTCATTTGATACTTTTTATTTTTATACAAATTTTGATTATTGTTACATGTTTTTTATTTGTTTATCTAAATTAAGAGTACTTGCACATTCATTTAATAATAAATTATGGTTATTATTTTAAATAACAAATATTTTATTTTCTTTTATTTAAAATGTGTTTGAGACACAACAAACTTCGTGCTCAAATTTTTCAAAAAAATCAAGCCTCAGGTCAGGCTCGGATTTGGATTGCCCAGATCCAACTCAACATAAGACCCGACAAATATAAACGAATGACGTTGTTTTGTAAAAAATGAAGTCTTTTTTACATTTTAAGTTAAGTTGGGCTTGAACTCGAACTGAATTGTCTCGTGACCGATCGAGTTTCAACATGACTAGGCTTATTGTCATCTCTTCTTTCTTTAAATATTATCATTTATATAATATAATAAATAAATTTTCTATGGAAATTAGTTTCTAAATCTTTCCATTGTATTTGTATAGTAATTGCAAAAAATGGCTTGAATTGACGGGACTCAAGTTTGGAGCCTCACGTCCGATCGAGCTTCAAGCCAAACTTGAATCCTAACACCAAAGTCATTCTTAGTATTTTATAGGCTTTGGGTAAAGTAAAAAAAAATGAGTTTCTATTTTTATTCTTAATATTTTATAGGTCCTCAGTAAAAAAAAATGAATTCCTATTTTTAGGCTTTTGTAAAAAATAAAAAGAAGTAAAATATAGACCTTTTATTTTATCTTTACAAATTAAGTTAAGAGTGAATCTTATTTTATTTTATTATATTTTTTATGAGAATAAAAATGAACCTTACTTTACTGTTTATAAAACAGGCCTTGGGTGGATAAAAATAGGCCTTGGGTGGGCAGGTATCCAGACTGTCCTTGCCAGGGCCGACCCTGCCTAACAGAGAGTCTTGCCAAAAGTAAACACCAGGTTAAACGGATTCAGCGGGATTCATTTGTTTACATGAAAAATCTCTGCCGACAAACAATGAAAATGGAATATGTTTATTTTACTTGTGAACTAACGAACTAATGGTAATTACTTTTGTTGATCTTGAGAATTTAGTGTTCAAGATTCACCAAGCTTGCTTGGCCATAATAGTTGCTCCTATGCATGAAAAGATTGATTCATCCACTGCCGGTTGGATGAAAAATAAGGCTTTGACATCACATTTATGATTCTCCTTATGGTTTGCCTCATCATTTGAAATCCTAAAGATCTTGAGAATTGAACAAAGTTTTCATCTTAATGATCAAGTGCTTGTCTAAATCGCCCTTGAAAATTCGAATTTGTGATGATGTCACACTGGCTACATTTGAGTTTGTTGCTATATTTGACAGAGAAACGAGTTCAAGTCCCTAGTTCAAAGAGATCCTAGCTCTGATACTAAAATTGTTGTAGAAATTTAAAAGACAGTGACAATGAAGAAAGATAAAGATTATAGCTATTGTACATATGTTTTATTGAAGCAGAAAGATAGCCTATATATAAGTTGTACATCCTACCTGATAAGAAAGAAAAGTTTGTTGACCTAAAAACTCTCAACGTCTAGGCTGGAAATTAGGAAAAATAATGGTATAAAATCTTCCACCTTGTTTGATGTTAACATAATAACAAAAACACTCCTAATTATTTGAATTAAGTCTTCCAACAACTTTCGTACGAATTGATCAACTTCCAGTCCTTGAAGAACTAGGTTTAATACCCTGGAAAGATACAACCAAAAGAAGAGATCATCACTTTCTTATCATTAATGGTAGAACAAGTCTTACTGTTTCAAATTGAGCTACCGGAGAGACAATTTCTTTAAAATCAATGTCATGTTGTTGTGCATATCCTTTTGACATAAGGCAATCTTTGTGCTGTTGTATACTTCCATTTATAGCAAACTTTGTCTTGAAAATCTACTTGAAGCCAATTGCATTTTTGCCTTCTTTTTCAGCTACTTCTCCATAGTATAAGGCATCTAAAACTGCAAAAGCAAATTGATAAGATGAATAAATGTCAATGGTATACTTAAGATTTCGCTTTCTAGCCCTTGTTGATGGTCCGAGTGAAATTGGCTTGTCTAAAGACTCTTCCTCTACATATGAAGAGTTTCTACTTGATGTTGTTCAAGTTGATGAGTTTGTTGTTGAGGTAGAAGAACCAGATGGCGAACTTGTGGAGGTTCGCTCTTGTTTTTTATCTCGAGAGATTCCAAGTGGCATAGGAATCTCTTGCTGCACTTGGTTTTCACCATAATCTCGACTTGCATTTTCACCAAATACAACATCCCTTCTAATTATAACCTTGCCATTAAGAGGGTCATACAATCTACAAGCTTTAGATTGAATACAATAATCAATTAAAATTCAATTTTCAGATTTTTCATTAAGCTTTTTACGAACTTGAGAATTTATCAAAGCATAAGCAATATAACCAAAAACTCTTAAATGGCTTACAGATAGTCTTCTACAACACCATGCTTTAAATGAAGTTTGGTTCATGATAGCCCTTATTAGTGAGAGATAACAAATATACGATGTTGCCACCAAAATTGGTTTGAGAGTCTTTTTGCTTGTAACATGCTTCTTGTCATCTCCCAACGGCTCTATTATTTTGCTCAGCAACACTATTTTGTTCTGGAATGTAAGGAGTTGTTAACTCCCTATAGATATAATTTTGTGTGAAGAACTTTGATATGGTGGCCAATTTGCTTTTCTACCGTAGTCTTAAATTTCTAAAATTTCTAAAAAAAATTCGACTTCTTTTCAAAAAAAAACCTAACTCATTCGACTATAGTTATCAGTAAACAATAAGAAATAACTACTTCTACCCATAGACCCAGTTTGCATAAGTCCACACAAATTAGCACGAATTAATTCTAACTTTTCACCCGTTAATCCAATTAATAAACTTCCTTCACCAAAGTTGTAGCCCAAATCCTATTCTACAATTTTGGTTTAAGAATCACCTCCAAATTTTAAGCCATTTGTCCGAAATTCACTTTACAATCTGCCTGTTCGTTTGTACTCGGCAGATTCCAACCATCACCCCCTAAACACTATAGCAGCCACCACGCCATCAGATGTTGACACCTCAAATGTCATAGCAAGTCATCATTTACATTTACAGTAAACGCAAAATTCTTCATGTTGGTCATATACAACAAGAATATTTTGTTTGAGATCATGCTGACATGTACTTTTTTTTGCCGATTTCTTATTTTTGCAGCAAGCGTAAAATTCTTCATGCTGGTCACATCCAATGGGAACATCTTGTTTGAGGTCATGCTGACAAGCACCTTTTTGCCTAATTTCTTATTTTTGATAACGCAGGCATTATCATTGAACAAGATAGAATTCCCACCAGCCATAAGTTGTCCAACGCTCAATAACTTCTATCCTTAGATTAGGAACAAATTGAACATCGTTCAACCCTTTTAACTTACCATGGTTAGTATCGTTCAACACTTTTAGCTTACCATGGCTAGTGTTAGACCCCTAAGTCCAGATTGCGGGATCGTGCGAGTGTTGGCGAGCCTTGGCCAATGCTTGGCACGTAAGTCGGCACGAGGAAGGCGTGTTGACTAGGAAACAGGGCAAAATCTCGAGAGTAGGTGAGATTCGATACGCGTAGGCGCGCATTGGCGAAAATCTTCAACGAGACGTAAGATCCAGATGTGAGGCCGCGCGGAGTTAGCAAACTAAGTTATGCGAGATCCGAGAGTGCGCGAGAAGGCGCAAAGGCATGTGAGACCCCGCGAGGATGCGTGAAGGCATACGAGCATGACGAGGCGCTTAAGCACTTGACTTCGGCAAGGGAGGTCGAAGGTAAGTGAACTGGTGAGGTTTTGTGCTAACTCGGTTTGTGACTTGTAGCGACGAGATTGCACGCATGAGGGAGACATGCGAAAACTCTAAGGCATGGATGGGCGAGTGAGATCAGACTTGGTGCAAATTTTGGTAGAGTCTCGGACCTTGTGGAGATTGACTCGACCCAGGCTAGGACTTAGCCACGCGCGGATAGATGGATCACGACAAACGGACTTGTTGTGGGAAACATTGGATCAGACCAGTGTGCTAGTGGGCTTCGGCGAGATCACACTGCATCATCAACGGATAAAGATCATAGGAAGATCTTGGATGATGTGGCGATGACTAGGAGTTAGAGTTGCAGTGAAACTTAACATCTGAAGATAGTGGAGATCTTTGCGGATAAGGATGTTAGTATTATAAATAGTATTCTAGATCAATGTAAACTCTATCTTTATGTTATCCTGTTAGATTCTATCTTATCAGTTAGAGTCCTATTTGGATGGGGGTGTCATCCAATTGGTTCGTGAGATCTTATCTGA
>JAOTAZ010000218.1:1069988-1081163 GCA_025629785.1 Erythroxylum oxycarpum | reverse complement strand
GGCCGTTGTCATCCCTACGTTCGTTCCATTCGATCTTCTCTACCACATTAGCAATTCGATTAAGACTCTTTTACCTTATTTTTATTTTCATAGAAAGCGATATATTTACAACTATTTTACCTTATTTTCGTTTTCATACTAAGCAAACTGCCTGCACGTTCCAAGTTCCTTAAAATGGATTTTGTAATATCGTCAAAACAAAACTTATTTGTTTAAGATTATAATATTCTCGTCTTTGTTTTAAAGTTAAAAGACTTCAACAAGGCACGCAAACAAGATTCTTGGATTGTGACCGTGTGTAAATCTATGTCCGTGGCTACTAGCTTGGTTGATATTGGTTAGGAGAATTCGCATGTACTCACCTAGGTTTTTCCGATAATGTATTTTATTTTCCAACGACAAGGAGGGACGGCGAAGTTGAAGTCGCCGTCAACATTTGGTGAGATGCAGGATACCAAGAGCTAAATGAGATGCATAGTGTAAAGCCATGTAGTCACTCTTTCAATTAACTTCAAGTTTTGTTTTGAGATAATAGAAATAGAAAGTGAAAGCTCTGCTTTTTCTTACTTTAGATTCATCTCTTATTGTACAATGAGTAGCATTTTAGAACATAAATGCTTCAATTTGTGAGTCCCTCCTTACTAATCATTTCCTAAGAGACAAAGGCCCAATTTTTAGTTAAAAATGATTTTGCTGATTTACCTTGAATGGCCCATTAGTAATCACGCAAGCTTTGTAAATACACAAAGTTGAGGGTCTTACCTTAAATTTGCTGCTGTCATGATTAGAAGCCTCGACAGAGTTCTCCTCAAATAAAAAGGCCTCGAAAGCCAATTCATTTCCTGATCTCTGAAACCATACTACTTGGAGTTCATGGCTGCGACCACCTCCTCCTCAAGTTGCACCAGCATCTTCGGTTTTCGTTCAAATGGAGTCGACCCCAGAGGACGTACTCCTTCAAGCCATGGATCATCATCTCCTGGTTGTACAAAGCTCGATGGGGTTGCTATGTGGTTCATCAATGGAGTGGCAAGTGCTTTTTTTGCGTCCTTAGATAGATGTTCTTGTGTCCGTATAGCCACCGTGGACGACGCTGAAGAAGCCAACGACACGCCGTTGATTCTCTACGACGGGAACGCGAGGTATGAAGCTGCCACCGATATTGGCCGGAGGAGAAAAGGTAATGGAGGGAATAGTTAAATGGTAACTAGAAGGAAGTGTTCTTAACGTGGTTTGAACCATCTCTTCGGACTTCTCAGATTATGTATATGATCGGAAGAGAGAAACCATGCATATCAAAAATAAGTGTTCAGTCTATGTATGTTCATAATTCCCAAGTACAAAGTTTTGCGAATTCTACCCTTGTTTGGTTTCAGAATCTGTTTTCAACTCTAATAATTGTATGTAGTTTGTGGATCGATGTTTAAGATACCATATATATGTTACAGATCGATTTCTTCGAAGTTCATACAGTGCACGATCAACCTGGAATCCGTAGAGATATTAGATAACAATGTGAATTGAAGAACTAGTTGCTTGATTAACTTGGGAAAAGGGCACACACCACAAGCCTCAACTTTCTCGGAAAATTATCATAGGGCGCTGGCTTTAAGTATTCAAAGGAACTTTTAACATGACATTCAATGATGTCGCCACCTTGCTCGTAATCATAATGTCGCCAGATGGGAACTTGCTTTTGTTTCTGTTTTAGTCTACGGTGGGCTGTCTGAAGCCTAATCTACCTTGGTCAATGATTGTCTGTCAATTGTTTATCGAGAAAATAATTGGTTACACTGTTCATAGATAAAAATATCATAACAACGACAAATTTTTAGAAGAATATAGAGGCTCTGAATCTAAATTTACGACAAACATGATTAGAAAGCTATTTATCCCGTCACTGCATTCTCAGGTAATTGAACCACAAGAGTGTCATATAGACATAGTAGTTGTACCTTACTGCATTATTGGATAGACATCTCAAGCATGAGGCTGGAACGCCTGTAATTGTCTATCATGTCTTATGATTTTGTCTTCTACTTGGAGATCCAATCCTATTGGAGGGAAGCATGCTGATGTTCTGTAATGGCTGGCGTTCAAATTGTTGGAACAGTAGAACCTGAAATTCGAACATATCAAATATAAATGACACAGTTTTATATCTTTAAAATTTAAATAAAAAATTGAGTTTAGTTTAAAACGAACTTAGTCTAGACTAGAATTTATTAAATATAAATAACTTTATTATATAAATTTAAAACTTTAAATTATTAAACTTAGAACAGGCTTGATCTAACTTTAATTTATCCAAGTCTTATTTAACTTTAATTTTACAGTAACAACAGATTGTTACTAACCGCAAAGTGGAGGTCAATAAAAGCCATTATTATTATTATTATTGGTTGGGTCGGTCTCGTTAAGTTCAAGCCCAGATCCGAAATGACATATGGGCCGGTCGGCCCATTCATTAATAATAACCTAAACCTAGCAAGTATTGGTTATATAAGGTACTACTCTATTGTGACACAAATACGACTTTAGAACCCTATCATTCTTTATCTCTAGCCACCAAAACCTCACAAGAAAAAGACAAATTTGAGCGTCGGAGGGGCTAACTGGCAATCAACTCCCGGTGCACCTTTATTGTTTTGCAGGAATTCTTCAGTCAAAGTGAATCAATCTCATGGATCCAAGTAACGGCATCCAGTCCCAGCAAATTCAGACAGAACCAGTTATTATTATTATTACTACATTAGGTATCCTAGTTTAGTCGGACTAATCTTAAGTTTTTAAGACCTTACCTTAAGAATTCTAGAAAAGATAAATCTAAAATTTTAAAATCCCTCTGATTTCTAATAACCTGTTCACTTTTGCGGACAAAGAATTGCGTTCAAAAACAACAAATTCATTTTGGTTGACATAGGCTATAGTCCATAGATCTCAAACAAGTGAAGAACGCAATGAGCCAGAACCTTCGGGAACGCCTCTCTCCAAATGACCCTAGACCAACCAAAAAGACCAGACCACCAGATAAACCACCGGATCATCAGCGCCATCCACCTCCTATGGGTCCTTCTTCGTCAAGACCAGGGGCTGGCACAGGTTTTACTTCCTGGAAGGATAAAGTTCTGAATCGGGAAAGGGACAAAGAGCGTGCATATGCTGCCCAAGACAGAGTGCCCATCGATCTTATTGCTACAGGTTTAGTTAAAAAGGGTTTTAAGGATGGTGATCAGGGTTTTCCTACGTTTCAGGTTGACCCCAATTACTTAGCACGACTGGAGAATCCCTGTCGCGAATCAGTGGTAGTGAAATTACTAGGGCGCACAATTTCGTTCAGAGTTCTCTACACAAAGATTGAGCAATTATGGTCTCCTTGTGGTGGCTTTGATGTTCTAGATATTGGTCATGACTACTACTTGATCAAATTTGATTTACAAACTGATTTTGATAATGTTATTGGGGGCGGCCCTTGGTTGATTTTTGATCACTACCTTACAATTCGTCCATGGACACCAAACTTCTCTGCCATTCACGCATCTGTTGATTCTACTTTTGTGTGGGTTCGTTTCCCTGACGTATCGGTTCAATACTATGATGAAGATTTGTTGATGGCATTAGCTTCTGGAGTGGGTCAATCGATCAAAGTTGACAGGAATACCACCCTTACAAATTGGGGGTGTTTTGCAAGGGTTTGTGTTGATGTTGATCTAGCTAAACCTCTAATTGGGCAAATTGAGGTTGATGGGCGTACATATAATGTGGAGTACAAAGGCCTCCATACTATTTGTTGCAAGTGTGGAAGGTATGGGCATAAGGAGAATGTGTGCCCTGTTACTTTAGCTGCTGAAGTAAGTCAGGATCAGGAGGCGCAGCCAGTAACGACAGCCATGGATGGTGGTGTGACGGTGAATTCGATTCGGTAAAAGAGTGACAACTCCAATCAAGTCCATAATCCCGGATTCGACACATGGATGATTGTAGAGAGAAAACTTCGGCGAAATCAAAGGAATAGGCAATCAGATTCTGCCCCTAAAATCTCGCGCCATTCTACTAACCGTTACTCCCTTTTGAACGATAATGATTACGATGCTGCTAGCTTACGGGCCTTTGCTGACTTGGGCCATGGAGAGGCAAGTCCACCAGCTTATAACTTTGAAGTTGGTAAGGCTAGTGGATCCACTGTAAGGCAACCTAAGAGGAAGGACGTGGCCCAGACCAATAGCCATCCCTTTTCCCATTCTAAGATGCCTGTCTCTAATGAGTTGAGTACATTGACTGGCATAGCACCGACGTCCAATACAGAGTTTTCATTTCAGGGGCTGGCGATTGAGAAGCTTTCTTCGAAGAAACCAGTCACCATATTGCGTCGCCCTTCAGATGAGAATTTAGTCCAGACAGTGGCTTCCCAATTTTGACACGCCTTCTAAATACTCCTCTTCCTCCTGGTCTCCCTATTTCTACTGCGGTGGTGCATGTGGGGAGTAGCCAAAGTCAGGATAAAACTTCTCAGGATGTCGAACCACCTAATCCTGGTCAAGAGGATCTTGCTCATGATAATATGGTTGCTGACCAAAAATTGGACGATAGGGCAGATAATGCTAAGTTGAGGCTGGATTTAGATAATGCGGTGGATGTTGATGTGGTTCCGAGCAGTGTTGCTTGACTGGATATGGTCCCCCCCATAACTTTCCTCTCAGTTTAATGATTAATACACTTAATATTTTATCTTGGAACTGCCGTGGAGTGGCTAAACCTGACTTTTCTCGTGGGATTAAAGATCTAAAGCTAATAAAATTTTAGAATCTCTTGGCTTTGATAACGTTGTTCGTGCGGACTCCACAGGTCTTTCTGGGAGAATTTGGTGTCTCTGGCAGGCCTCATCTTTCCATCTTGAAGTGTTAGTAACGCAGAAACAATTTATCCACTTTCTTGTTTGGATTGCCTTGGTCAAGTTTGGTACCTAACTGCCGTGCATGCTAGCCCACAAGCCTCGGGACGGACTGTGTTTTGGCATGAGATGAAGCGATTTCATAGGGCAGTGGATAGACCCTGGCTACTAATTGGGGATTTTAATGACTATGCGGTATCCAGTGAGAAACAAGGTGGGGTGTTTTGTTTAAATAGAGCACTGACTTTTAAGCAGAACTGGGATAGGTGTGAGTTGGTGGATGTTGGCTTTAAAGGGAATCCGTATACTTTTCGACAGAGACGACATGGTGCCCCTTCTATTTTTGTTAGACTAGATAGGGCGTTATGTAATTCGAATTGGCGCCTTTTAATCCCTGAAGCATCTCTGCATCACCTTCCACGTACTTGCCCAGACCACAACCCAATCTATTTGAAACTTTTTGGTTTTACTCCACTGGCAACCTCTCGTTCTTTTCATTTTCAGGATGCATGGGCCATGCACAAGGATTTTTATTCAGTTGTAGCGGGAGCTTGGAACTTGAATCATACTTCATTGCAGGAGGGGCTGTTAAATGTTAAAGAGGCAGCTTTGAAATTCAATAAGGAAACTTTTGGGAATATTTTCCACAGGAAAAAACGAGTTTTTGCACGGTTAGAGGGGTTGCAAAAATTCATATCCTTTAAGGATTTTGTTGCTTTTAGTAACCTGGAGCAGGAGCTTATAGACGAGTATAATGACATTCTGCGGCAGGAGGAGATTTTTTGGTTTCAAAAATCCAGAGTGCAATGGCTACAGGTTGGGGATAGAAATATTCGTTTCTATCATGTGATGACTATCTGCCGCCGCAAACGGAACAGGATTGAACGTCTCCAATGCGAAGATGGCTCATAGATTTCTGAGGTGTAAGAGCTTCAAAGTCAGGTGCTAAATTTTTTCAAACAACTTTTTTGTGTCACTGAGACTATTACCATGCCTTTTCCTCTGGTAAATGATCATCTCAGACTATTTATGGAGGATATTCAGGCACTTTCGGGACCAGTTTCGAAAGTTGAAGTGTTTGCAGCAGTCCAATCCATGAAATCATATAAAGCCCCTAGCCCCGATGGTTTCCAACCAATCTTCTATAAGCGGTACTGGCCTATTGTGGGAGATATTGTGTTTCATATGGTTAATCAAACCTTTGTCACAGGTTGTTGCCCTACCGAGCTTGCCGAAGCGTTAGTGATCCTAATTCTGAAAAATGATCATCCTGTTTCCATGACTCAATTTCGCCTTATTAGTCTCTGTAATGTATGCTATAAAATTCTTACCAAAGTTCTAGTTCAACGCCTTCGTCCAATGTTGGAATCCATTATTAACCCCACTCAGGGCGCGTTTATCCCTGATAGAACTGCCTCAGAACATATTATCCTTGCTAAAGAGTTAACGCATACTATCCTTAAGACTAAGAGGAAAACGAGTTATCTTGCAATGAAGATTGATTTGGCTAAGGCTTATGACAGAGTCGATTGGCGCTTTCTTGAACAAACTCTATTTGATTTTGGTTTTCCCTCAAGGATTGTGGCCCTTATCATGTCGTGTGTTTCTAGCTCACGACTCTCGATTGTTTGGAATGGTTGTCGTCTTCCGACTTTATCTCCTACTCGGGGGTTACGACAAGGGGATCCATTATCCCCGTACCTCTTTGTGTTGTGCATGGAGAAACTGTCTTTACTTATCTCTAAGAAAGTGACGCATAAATAGTTGCATCCGATCAAGGTTGCTAGGAATAGTCCAGCGGTCTCACATCTTCTATTTGCAAATGACGTCCTCCTTTTCTCTCATGCATCTCTTTGGGATTACAGAGTTGTCCTTGACACTATGAAGGAATTTTGTGTTGCTTATGGGATGGCAATTAATGATCATAAAACCAAAGCTTTCATTTCGCCTTGTGTTTCTCATAGGCATAAGGAATCTCTCAAACGCCAGCTGCATTTTCCTTTTGTTATGGATCTAGGCTCCTACCTTAGTGTCCCGTTGAATGCTGCAAATCAGAAGCAGGACTATAAACATGTTCTGGACAAAATGCAGTCTCGTTTACAAGGATGGAAGGCCAAATTATTGAACAAGGCTGGTCGACACACACTGGTTCAGTCTACCTTAACCACGATCCCGCTTTACATCATGCAAACTTGTTGGTTGCCTAGTAGTGTTTGTAACATGATTGATAAATATTGCCGTGATTTTTTATGGAGCTCATCTTCAACACAGGGACATGGTCTTCACCTGCTAAACTGGGAGAGCGTTTGCAATGCCAAAGCTTTGGGTGGATTGGGCCTTCGTATGGCACGTGATAATAATATTGCAATGCTCTGGAAATTGATTTGGTCCCTCGTCACTTCCGCTGATAAGCCTTGGCGCAATGTTTTGCATGGGCGGTATCTTCGTGATGCTCCTCTCCTCTTGAGTCATCTCCCTGCTACAGCTTCTAATAGCTAGAAAGCTATCCATAAAGCTATTCCTTTCTTGAGGGATGGATTTATGTGGCGCATTGGGGATGGACGTGGCATCTCGGTTTGGTTTGACCGATGGGTGGGAGACGCGCTTCTTTGTACACGGGTCCACAATATTGATCCTAGAGATCACCACTTGCAGGTTCATGACCTTTTGAGTTCTACTGGCACCAAGGATCTATCGACGTGGTCACGTGTCTTCCAGAGGATGTCAAGAAGAGTATACATGCAGTCCATAGTTCTCGCTACAACCCAAGCTCTAATCTGCAGGTCTGGGGAGAGAATACCACGGGTTCTTATACGGTAAAATCAGGACATGAGTTTATCACAAGCTCCCATTTTCCTCCTAATCCTAAGATGTTATAGACTCGTATTTGGAAACTAGCGATACCTTAGAAGTTTTGTTTTTTCATCTGGCAGCGACGGCACCAGCGTCTGTTGACCAACCTCCTAAGATATAATCGAGGAATATATGATTCTCCTATGTGTGCTAGATGTGGTAAGGGCCACAAAACTGTTGTGTATGCCATTCGAGATTGTGTTTGGGCATCTCCGGTGTGACATACTATTCTTGGTATAGTTTCTGATTCTTTCTTCCATTGTTCTATTGATGATTGGCTTGATACGTATATCTTGGATGTAAAATTGCATCATGATGAGGTCTTGCATGTTGTTACTAGGGCTTGGGTTATCTGGTGTGCAAGGAATCAAGATGTTATTCAGCATAAAGTGCTTCCTACTTTTGGGCAATTGAGGTGGCATGCCAAGTTGTTAAATGAATGTCAAATGGCGCATTGTGAAGATGGTGTGCAAAGGCATAAGGAGGAGGTGTGGGTCACCTGGTCTTGTCCGCCAGAAGGTTTCGTGAAGCTCAATGTTGATGGGAGTGCTAGAGGGAATCCTGGTGATGCTGGTTATGGAGGTTTGATTCGTGACTCTAATGGTTTATAGCTTGTGGGTTTCTCAGGATTTCTTGGCCTTACAACGAACATGTTGGTTGAATTGAAAGCTATTTATCATGGGTTAGCTTTAGCTTGGGACTGTGGTCATCGGAAGGTGTTGATTGAATCAGACTCTTTATGTAACACCCCACTCCCGCGTGACCCGAACCCGACATCGATGGTGATATCCGAGTCCGTACCCTGCGAGGGTAGCGTGCTACATCACTCAGTAAACTCAATATACATTTTTTTTAAACAGTCAAAAGCGCAAAAACCAATAACCTATTTGGGTCCACTTTCATTTGTAAACATTTCCAGTCATAACAATACACTCAACCATTTAATGTACGAAAATCCATAACCAAATTGGGGCCAATGTTATCCATAAACATTTCAGTGAACACATTACAAGCAATAGAATTTCAATAGCCCATTTGGGGCCTACTATAATGTCAAAACACTATGTTTTTCAGAAATTATGGAATACATATTTGTATAAAATAATAAATACAGAAAGCTTTGACACTAATGCAGATGCGAACTGATCCCGACCTCTTCTTTCACTCACATGCGGTTGTTATACGCCCGTTGCTTAAAGGGGTATTCTTCTGGGTCCTAAAAAATAATTGTAAATTTTATGTAAGTTTTACGAACTCAGTGAGGTGACCATCATCGATAGTCCTCTCAATTCATGCAACACATCATGTTTCATAACATATATTCATATTGTTGCATATTTGATCATATTACACAATGTCACTTGAACATAGACAATTTCACTTGAACATAGACAATTTCACTTTGAGCATAATGATATCATTCAAGTAGACATACATAACCAATTGAATACATGCACCACTCAAGCATAACACAGTTGTTTCATAATCTACATTCAGAAGTATCACATGATTTTGATAACAGAAGCATAAGACATTTTGCCTTTTACTCAATCAAAGAGATTGCAACAATGCATATGACATGCGCATATGACACCTTTCCAATTTATTTCGGTGTTGTGACCGAGCGCCTGAACTGTCCCACATAGGGTTCATTGATAACTGTCCCATATAGGGCTCATTGATAACTGTCCATTATAGGGCTCATTGATAACTGTCCCATATAGGACTCATTAATCGGTGAGCTTGTGGCTCTGAATCACTGTGGGCTCGAGGCCCTAATACGTTGAGCTTTTAGCTCTCGATGGCTGCTCCGGTCACAACTATCATTATCTGAGCATGCATTCATGTATAAAATGCATATGTCCCAATTTAACAGTAAATATCTCACAATTAATCCACGTGTCACAATTAGGCAGTAATTGTTGTATCACAATCAATTCACGTATCACAATTTATCACATCAGAAGCAAGTAGTTCACAGATTCACAAATAGATAACACTTCTATGTCATAGCTCCCAATACATCGGACCTTCTGTTCAGAATCTACAGTCATAATCAATAACAAAACCTGCCATTATTCACTACAGTAGACATATAATAATCGAGAGAACCATCTAGGTTACTCACCTATAACTTCCGAGCTAATGCCTGGAAGTCTCAGCAACGTCGGTGGATCGACGCTCCAAATGTGCCTCTATAACAGTCCAAATATATAAACATTACCAAATGGACAATCAAAAATATTTAATAGTGCACATGTAGCAATTACAATGTGTACAATGCATGTTCGTGACATTCCCGGCATTATCCCGTAATTCACATCACAAAAGATTCCCCTATGACTTAGGAAACCATAGGTACCAAAATCACGCAATTTGGACCTCTATAGGTCCGAATATTGCTAAATCAATGAAGTATGTGCGGAAAAATAACTAAGTCATAGTCGTTTAATCAATCCTCTCACTTTGCTTCCATTCATCAATTTCAATTAAATCTCAAAACTCCACAAATTCACATAGAGGGGTAGCCAAATGTCTTACGAATCCTACGCCTAAAAAATCAAGTCAATTAGAGGTCGGATGGAAAAGTTATAAGCAAAAGAGTGAAGAGAGGTCAGTTCAGGAAAAATACATGTCCTAGTCGACTATGTCGACTATAGTGCAGACTGGAACACTCTAGTCTTTCTTTTTTCAACATTCCAACTTCCACAACTCATAACATCTTACTCAGAACTCCAAATTGGACAAATTTTGATATCAATTTAAAGAGAAAAGAGAGATCTACAAGTTTCATGAAGGACACAAAAACTAATTTCACCCCTAAGGGTGTCAAAAATGGAAGCAAAGTTATTGCCTTCACAATATTTCCCAAAACAGTATATCATTTTTCAAGAATCATAACTTTCCATTCCCTTTGCCAAAATTCCAAACTTTATGTCCAAAAGAAAGATCAAAACATGTTCTACAACTTTCATGCACAACATGGAAGCAAATTCCATCTCTAACTAAGTCAAAAGTTCACATGAAGGTTGCTGCCCTGTTTCACATTGTGAAATCAACATATTGCCTTTACCACATCCAAACTTTACAATGTCATAACTTCCAATCCCTACGTCCAAAATTAGCATACTATACCTCCATTTTACATCTCAAACATTCCTTAACAACTTTCCATAAGCCCATTTAGGCTAATTAGAATCACAACAGTCCAGAATTTAGCTTCAATGTACAATCACCACAACACATCTACTTAACACATTTTCCAGCATCAAGCCTATTAACATCCAAGAGTCAACAGGTCATAACTCTCAATCTACAAATCGAAAAATTGCATACTTAGTGGCAATGGAAAGCTAACAAGAAAACCTTCAACTTTCATTAAGACCAATTTCACAAATTCAACCTAAATCAATCTAGAAAAATGCATCAAA
>JAOTAZ010000218.1:820254-834839 GCA_025629785.1 Erythroxylum oxycarpum | reverse complement strand
CACCTTAGAGATAAAATTGAATCAAAAAGATGCAAAAGAAACAATCAAAATCTAAAATTCCAAGTTGGCAGTAATTCAATGACTAAGCGTGGGTACGTGCAAGGATTAAAAAAATCTGCAAATCTGCTTTCAAATTTAAATCTAATTTGTTTGAGACTTTCATAATCTTTTAAGATCAGATTGATGGAAATTCACAATCTGAACACGTGGGAGATGTGATCTGCAAGAGAGGATGGAAAAGGAAGGGATCGGGAGGCATTAAAAAGGGAAAAACGTGACTGTTCACGTGAAGTTTTGTTTTTAGAACAGTTGACAATTTTTGTATATTTTTCCTTAGTCTATTTATACATTTCTACATTTCTTTTAAGTATTTTCGTATTCTTTAGACCAGGGATGGAGACTAAATGCTTTGTTATTTCTTTTATTTTCAACTCCATTATGAGTAGCTAAATTTTTTTCTTGGTTAAGAGAAACCATGTTATCATCTATTATGTGTGAGATGTTTCAATAAAATTTGTTTCATTGATGAATATTGAATATCTTCTGAATTACTTTTTTAATTGAATTGATTGATTTCTAGGTGTGCAACTAGGGATTGATTCGTTCAATAGCTAAATTAATGAAATATGACACTCAGATTTTGTTAATCACAAGTAAAAATTAGGATTATCTTCTTTATGTTAGAGTTAGAAATTCTAAGAAGATATTCGTCTTGATAAAATGCATATCGCACATTTATTATCTTGTTCATTGGTTTCTTAGTTATCAAAGCTATTATTCAATTGAACCTACGATCGTATCTAGGTTGTTGATTAATAAGAATTCTTAGAATACATATTTCTAGTTATTTAAACTTAAGAGAAAACATCTCCCTAATGAATGTTTATTAATAAACTAAAATTTTAGATAGAGGATCTATTTTAACGTGATAACATCGGTGACCCGAACCATGGTTTTTTCATTAAATTTTCAGACCCAATCACTTTTGTTAAATTCAGATTTTTGTTATCTATTCTTTAAATTTTGTGAATTGAAAACACCCCCCAGTTCGTTACTTTATTTTGAACTCCTGATTTCTTTGTCGTTTGAAATTTCTCGTGGGAATGATATCCACTTACCACTACTACATTAATGTGTATTAATAGAAGTTGGTTTTTCTTTTAATTTGGTTGCAGGCGACAGCAGTACCAGTTGTAAAACCAAACGACATTGTTTTGGTTAAGTCAATAACATTCAAACGCAACCAAATGACGACGTATTGATTTGGAGAGTTATTGATGAAATTTTCACTTGAAAAGAGAAAGTATGAGAATATTTCTTTTATTATTCCCTTAATACTATTCGTACCCAGCTTACAATGGGAATTTATAATAAAATTGTTTTAGAAACTAGGACATAAATTAGGACGAAATAGAGGAGAAGAATTTGTTCCAAATTAAGAAAGAAAAGATACAATTTCTATTCTAGGAAAGAAAGAGAGATTTGAGGTAGAGAAAAAATCTCTACACTCCCCCTCAAGTTGGTGCATGGATGTCATACATGCCCAACTTGTCAAGACATTTTAAGAAAACTTGACTTGCGATTGCCTTAGTCAGAACATCAGCCAATTGAATCTTCAGATCGAATCTTCGGTAACTCCAAAGTTTAGTCTTCTAACTTCTCCTTGGTGAAAAATCTATCCACCTCAACATGATTTGTTCGGTCATGTTGGACTGGATTTTGGGCAATGTCACATGCAACTTTATTATTGCAGTATAACTGGATAGCTAGTTTAGTTGAATAATCCAATTTTTGAAGAAGGAGCTTCAGCCACCAAGCTTCACAAAGTGCTAATGCCATACCCCTAAATTCAGCTTCTGCACTTGATCAAGCAATAATATTTTGCTTTTTACTTCTCCAAGTAACGAGATTACCTCCCATAAATGTGAAGTATCCTGAAGTCGATCTCCTGTCATCTATTGCTCTTGCGCAATTAGCATTAGTATATACCACAATGTCTCGATAGTTTATAGTTTTTGTGAACAATATTCCATTTCCAGGAGCAGATTTTATATATCTAAAAATACGCATGACAACATTCATATGTTGTTCACCTGGATTGTGTATATATTGACTTACAACACTCAATGCATAGGCAAGATCTGGTCTAGTGTGTGCCAAGTACATCAACCTTCTTACAAGATGTTGATATCTTCCTTTGTTAGTTGGCTTCAAGCCTTCTTCTACTGGAGTATTCGCCGATTTACATGCAGACATACCTGTTTCTTGTAATAAATCTAATGCATATTTTATCTTAGATAAGAAAATACCTTTCTTAGATCTCGAGACTTCAATTCTAAGAAAATATTTCTGGGAGCCAAGATCTTTCATTTCAAATTCTTTTGACAATTATTCCTATAATGCCTTTCTTTCTTCTGTATCATTTCTGGTAATCACCATGTCAACCACATATACAATGAGAGCACTGATCTTACCCTGTCATTTCTTCAATAACAAAATGTGGTCTGAATTGCATTGATGGTATCCGAATGCCTTCATAAACTTTATGAACCTTCCAAACCATGCTTTTGGAGATTGTTTAAGCCTATATAGCAATTTCTTCAGTCTGCACGCCTTTTTGTTATGTCTTTCTGGTATCATACATCTTGGAGGAAGTTCCATATAAATTTCTTCAGGTAATTCTCCGTGTAAAAAGGCATTTTATCAAATTGTTATAGTGGCCAATCCAGGTTTATAGCTAAGGACAATAACACTCTAACGGTGTTGATTTTAGCTATAGGTGCAAAAGTGTTTGTACAATCAATACCATAAGCGTGTGTATATCCCTTTGCTACCAATCTTGCTTTGAGTCATTCAACAGTGCCACCTATTTTATATTTCACAGTATGAATCCATCGACAACCCACTAGTTTCTTTCCTTTTAGGCAATCAACCAAATCCCAAGTTTCGTTCTTTTTTAAAGAACTCAAATCCCCATTCATAGCATCTTTCCATCTTGCATCAGCTATGCATCCTGCACACTGTTAGGAATATATACAGCAGATAATTGATTCACAAGTGACTGATTTGATTCAGACAGATTTTGGTTAGACACATAATGGCTCATAGGATATTTAATTTTGCTAGAAAGTTCAGGTTCATATGTGGGTTTAGGAATACCTCTATTGACACGATTTGGTAGTTATTTTCTAGGTAACTCCACTTTAGGAATAGTATAATCCTTAACAAGCGATTGGTGTGGTGTTTCAGAAGGAAAATCGACCTCTTCAGTTGAAGTACTTGTATCAGTTGAAGTATTTGTATCAGTTGAGGACTTGTATCATAGACATCAATTATCTCTTCAGCTGATCTTGAATTATGTGATTTTTCAAAACTTTTATCCTCATTAAAATCCAAAGTAACATCACAGCCCAAAGTAACATCACCAGCACATTCAAGATAATCAAGAGTCTGAATTTCCTTCTGAAACTCCCCCGAAGTTCAGAATCTGCAGAAAAATACATTGAATCCTCATGAAAAACCACATCCATTGTTACAAGCATACATTGTGTTGGAGGGTGATAACACTTATACCCTTTTTGATGCATGGCATATCCTAAGAAAACATAATGTAAAGCTTTCACTGATTTTTGTAAAGATGGACAAAGATGACACACCAAAAAAATTGAGGAAGTAAATCAGGAATGGTTGGACCAATCACAGCATCAATAAGTGCTGAAAATGGTGTTTGAAAGTTAAGGGAGCATGAAGGAGTTCGATTAATTGAGTGAACTACAAACATCAGAGCTTCTCCCTAATAGGCTAATGGCATATGAGCTTCAATTAAAACAGCAGAACTTGAATCTGTCCATTATACTGAGTTCTTATCATTCTGTGGAATTTCTGAAATAACAAGTATACTTCACTTTTTGATTTCATCAACCACAACCAAGTCATCCGAGTACAATCATCTATAAAAGTAACAAACCAATGTGAAACAGTCATGGTCGAAATTCTGGATGTACCCCACACATCTGAGTGAATAACCATAAATGGAAAAGGACTTTTATTCAATCTTAACGTAAATGAACTTCGATGGATTTTTGCAAGTTCACATATATCGCAACAAAAACTAGAAAGGTCAACATATTCAAACAAACTAGGGAATAGTCTTTTAAGATACCCAAAAGAAGGATGCCCGAATCTCCGATGCCGTAGCCAAATTTCATATTCATTCTTCTTCTCTTTACTGCCTTCCACTGCCAGTACTTCATGCAATTTATTCATACTATTTGCTATTAAGTCCAAGTAGTACAATTTTCCTCGCCTAACACCACATCCAGTGGTCTGTTGTTTGAAATGTCCTTGAAAACACAACAAGCAGGCAAAAAAATTACAACAAAAATAATGCTTGGGTTATTTGTGAAATCGATAATAGATTATAATTCAAGGATGGAACAACCAACACAGAATCAAGGTTTAAAGTGTTAGTGAGTGATACATAACCTTGCCCAATGATTGAGGATTTATTACCATCAACATTAAATATGTTTTTTTACGAAGAGGTTCTAAAGTTTACGACCTGTCTTGGATAAAAAATCACATGATCAGAAGCACCGGAATCAATTATCCATGTATTATTAAAAATAGGTGTAGAGACATTCAAAGCCTTACCATAAGTATCAGTAGTTGTAATCAGTACCATACCTTCTTCAGTACTATTATCACTAGTTTTAACAATTGCAATAACTAAATTCTTGGAATTCTTGGAGGAGTTCTTTAAGAGGCTCTGCTATAATTCCACCATTCTGGATATCCCACAATTTCATAGCAACGCTCCTTTGTATGTCTAAACTGATTGCAATGTGTACATTTGTATCTTGATTTTTTGAAGGCTTTAACCGTCTTTGGTTGATTTCGAGTCATCATCACTGCAACTTCAGTGTTTCCAATCTCGAAGTTCAATGTTGCACAGTGAATTGCTTCTCATCAAATTAATGAATAACATTCTTCCAAACTTGGAACTGGTTCTTTGCGCAAAATTTCCCCACGAACTTGTTCAAAATCATTGTCCAAGCCAACGAGAAATATATGCACTCATAATCGTTCAGTAGATTTTTGATATGATGTTACATCATCAGGATCTTTCATGGCCACTTTATCTCGATGGTCCAATTCTCAAACTGTCTCAACTAGCTCTCCATAGTATTTAGATAAAGACCTCCCATTTTGTTTGGTTGTGAAAGCTTTTTAGTTTAAGGAAAAAACTTGTAATTCATCATTTCCATCGTAAAAAGCTTTTGATAAAGCATTCCATATCTCATAAGTAGTAGAAAGATGTAAAAACCTTTTCATAATGTTAGGCTTCATAGACATCAATAACCACCGTTTCACTTTTTGATTTTCTGGATACCATTTTTTGTATTCGTCGTTAGATTCCGTCAGTTGTTTCATCTTGTCACGAATGTAAGAGAGCTTTTCTCTTTCAGCATTATGCATCTCCATTAGTTGAGACCAATAATTTGATTCATTAAGAACAATTCCTCCGTGAAAAACACTTTTAGGTTGCATAACTACAGGAATTGATTTAATTCCAGAAGTTTCAACACTTTTTTCACTCTGATACCAACTTGAAAAGAGAAAGTAAGAGAATATTTCTTTTATTATTCCCTTGATACTATTCATACCCAGCTTACAATGGGAATTTATAATACAATTGTGCTAGAAACTAGGACACAAATTAGGAAGAAACTGAGGAGAAGAATTCACTCTAAACTAAGAAAGAAAAGATATACAATAGTTGTACAACTTCTATTCTAGGAAAGAAAGAGAGATTTGAGATGGAGAAAAAATCTCAACATTTTCCGTCCCTACCACTTCGTCAGAAAAGTTCAAAATTTAACCTTCCGCCACAAATTCCAACCTTAATTGCCGACATTTTTTTGTTGCTAAATTATATTTTCCTTTAACTTTTCTGACAGACAACAAAAACGGTGGCAAATTCTTTATTTTCTTTTAGTAATTTACCGACGCACATCTTTACCGTCGCAAAATTCCATCGCAAATTATTTTTCCGCTATATTTACCGACTAATATTTCATCAGCAGCTAAATGGATTTTTGTTCAGTTAATATTGCCGACAGAACTTTAGTTTCTGTCAGTAATTTGCAAGGTCTAAATTCTATTGGTATTTTTTCATCGCTAATTCCATCTTTTCTTATAGTGAATTATGTGAAATGTACCTTGAAATAAAACTCAGCATCAATTAAGTCTTAAGATTGTTAAATAAGTACAAAGTATATTTTATATAAAGTGGTGATAAATTTGAAACTATTCTTGACATGTTTGAGACATTTTAGAAATAAAGTTTTTACTAATTATTCTCCATTTGCCAACAAATCACCTGGGATTGCAACTTTGACATAATTTCTTGAATTGTTACTCTTTATAGTATCGTAAAATGCAAGAGTTACAACTTACAAATGATTATGACATTGTTCAAGAGGACTCATACTGTAGCTGAAGTCATTTAGCTGCTGCAAAATTTTGCTTCAAAAATTCTCCTACTCTGCTTGCATATCTCTTGCTAATACTCTTCTCTCAATCCAACAGGAAGAACTTTGCAGGTTGGAAAAGTATTATCTACTTTTTCCAAGTGATAAGAAGGATGAGGTAAAGTCAAAAGTTTAATACAAATTAGTCAGCTAAGCTTTTATCCATCAAATCGTACTTCCTCGGAAAACAGTTGAAACCATCACAAAGAAGAGCAAAACAGGTGTAAGATGAACAGATTAATCAAACCATTTTGTGGTGATGAGACTCACATTTGGAAATAATGTATGGTTTTCAAATTTCCTGAAAATCAAAAGGAAAGTAAGACAACGGACTGATGAAATGTTAAAAAATGTTTGGACGCTTCGCATTTTCGCGAACTGCCCTCCCTTTAGCATATAAATAGTCATTTATCATGAATAGGTTCATTTTTTTTATATAGTTATTCATAATTAGATTCGTAAAACTTAGCATGTTAAGTTAAAAAATTTGAAAACTAAATTTCTAAAAGTAATTCTACAAATCAAGTTTTAATTTTACAAAATTTAAAGGTCAAATATAAATTATATAAAAATTTAGAAAATATAAGGTGTTATCTATCATCTTAACTTTTTATTGATGAATTATGATTATTATTTTGCATGCATTATTACAAGAAAATTTACCTATTTATATTTAATAGCAATTAAATAATTTATTTTCATTTATATAATTGTTTTTGAAAAGTTATTCACTTATGATGTGAATGTAATTTAAAAGTTTTAAAATAAGTTGAGTTTATACTTGAAAAGGACATTTATTTTTCATAATTATGTTGAATATAAATTTAAGACTATTAAAAAAGTTGAGCTAAATTTTAATTATACTCAATCTAGCCATTATACATAAATCTAAGTTCTCACTAACTAGCAAGAGAAACTATGATGTAATCATTTCAAAATTGGACAATTCATTAATTGAGTACTCGATTTATGTTTAAAATTTCATAAAAATTAAGCAAATCACATTTTTTGTTATGAAATAAATATAAATAACATTCATAAGATGCTCTCATCATCTCTTATATAATAACAAAAGATTAAAGTTATCAATTCGTTGAAGTGATTCTCACCTCAATAGTAGTTCTAAAAAGAAAATCAAAGTCTCCAGACATGACACTTCATTCGTGCCCATGTTTTAAGGTCTTCGTTATACCTAATCACAACGACTTGTCACAAAGCTTAACCTAATCACAACGACTTGTCACAAAGCTTAACCTATCAATTCATTGAAGTCATTTAACTGATCAATCATCTTAAAAGTTAGTATTTCCGATGATGTCTTCTCTTAGTCTTCACCAACTCTCGACAATGACTTCTCTTACTCTTCGCTAGGGTGTGTCCCACCTTGTACGTTCTTTGGCAGCAAACGTAACAAAAGAAGACATTCATCATTACCAAAAAAAAAAAAAAAGAAGACATTCATAACTTCAATATACGCAAGCTGAAGAAAGAGAGATAGAAAGAGCTCAATCATCGTAGTTTAAGCCAAATGAATCTTTATACTAGCACCATCCTCTCTTCATTTGTATGTCTGCAACTGATCCTTTTACTATCATCCAACTTCCAGTGGTGTCATGCCAATTATTTAGGGAATGAAACTGACAGGACTGCTTTGCTCCAATTCAAGAGTGGGATAACCAGCGACCCTTTTGGAATCTTTAACTCCTGGAATGCTTCCGCTCCCTTCTGCAACTGGCATGGTATCACATGCAGTCGTCGACAACGAGTCACGTCCTTGAACATAACTGGAAAGTATTTGGCTGGAACTATATCGCCATATATTGGAAATCTAAGTTTTCTCAGGATTTTGAGTCTGAGAAACAATAGTTTTACGGATGAGATTCCACAGGAAGTTGGCAACTTGCTTCGCTTGAGATACATTGTCCTCAGCCATAACATTTTAGGGGGAGACATTCCAACCAACTTGTCTCATTGTTCCAAGCTCGAGAAAATAGTTTTTGCATACAACAAGCTTGTTGGAAAAATCCCTGAAGGCATTGGTTATCTTGTGAAGCTAAACTTTGTTGGCGTTTTTCAAAACAACTTAACAGGAAAGTTACCATCTTCATTTGGGAACCTCACGTTGCTCAGTTTTCTTTTTGTTGGAGAAAACAATTTGGTGGGGAAGATTCCTGTTGAAATAGGCAAATTATCAAGATTAACAGTGTTTGATATTTCAGCCAATAGTATTTCTGGTACCATTCCTGAGACCCTTTTTAATATTTCATCGCTTGGTGGCTTTATAATTGTTGATAATCACATTCATGGGACTATACCATATAACATTGGCCTCAATCTCCCAAATCTCAGATTATTTGCCGTTGGCGGAAATAGATTCTATGGATCGATCCCGGAGTCATTTGGCAATGCTTCTAAATTGGAATTTATTGGTATTAACAACAATAACTTTGTTGGACAGGTTCCAATCACGTTGGGAAATCTGAAAACTCTTCGAAGATTAAGGCTCAGCAACAATAGCCTAGGAAGTAGATCAGCAAATGACTTGATTTTCTTAACATCTTTGAAGAACTGTACCAATCTAGAGATTCTCGACCTCGATGAAAATAACTTTGGAGGTGTTTTGCCTACGTCACTTACTAATTTGTCTTCTCAGCTAAGTGAGTTAGTCCTTGGAGGCAATTATTTCATCGGAAGTATTCCTGCAGGACTAAACACATTAGTCAACCTAAGTCTTTTAGATATGCACCAGAACCATTTAACTGGTCTCATTCCCTCTGAACTTGGAATGTTGCCCAACTTGCAAGCATTACATTTAGCCAGTAACAGGTTGTCCGGTCAGGTTCCATATTCCATAGGAAACCTTAGTCATTTGTTTGGGCTATACTTGTTCGAGAATTATTTGGAAGGAAACTTTCCTTCAAGTATTAGAAATTGCCAATCTTTGGTTGAACTCTATGCTTCCAAAAATAAGTTTAGTGGAACCATACCCAAGGAGATACTAAACCTGCCTTTCTTAAGTAAATTGCTCGATTTGTCATGGAACTCCTTAACTGAAAATCTACCAATAGAAGTGAAAAATCTGAAGCAATTAAACACATTGGATATCTCTGCAAACAATCTGTATGGTGAAATTCCAACAACCATTGGAAAATGCCTTAGCATGGAAATACTTTACATGAATGTAAATTTCTTTCGAGGTCCAATTCCTTCATCTTTGGCTTCCTTGAAAGGCCTTCAAGAATTAGACTTGTCACAAAATAACCTTACAGGTGAAATTCCCCAAGATTTGCAAAGCCTACAATTTTTAAGTTATCTAAACCTTTCTTTCAATGATCTTGAGGGAGAGGTTCCAACTAGAGGGGTCTTTACAAATGCTAGTATAGTATCATTGATTGGAAATAGAAAGCTTTGTGGTGGTGTTCCTGAACTTCTTCTACCAAAATGTCCCACCAAAACAACAAGAAAATCCCTTGCTTTCAAGCTATCAATCATTATTCCTTGTGTAGCTGTAAGTACCTTCATGGTATTTATCATCTTATCTTGTTTATGGAGGAGAAAATCTAGAAAGAAGTTATCTTTTGGAACTGCATTCATTGGAAAATTGCTGAATATTTCTTATAAAGATCTCCATCAAGCAACTGATGGATTCTCTGAAAGCAACTTAATAGGATTTGGTAGTTTCGGCTCTGTGTATAGGGGGTTTCTAGATCAACTACAAAGACAAGTAGCTATTAAAGTCCTCAACCTTCAAAACATGGGAGCTTCACATAGCTTTCTTGCTGAATGTAAAACTTTAGGGAATATTCGACACCAAAATCTTGTGAAGATCCTAACATATTGCTCTAGCTTGGATTACAAGGGCAATGAATTTATGGCCCTAGTCTACCAGTTCATGGAAAATGGAAGCTTGGAAAATTGGTTGCATCCAGATCTTGATAAAAGAGACACAATGAAAAATTTTGGCCTTCTTCAAAGGCTAAACATTGCAATTGATGTGTCATCTGCCCTACATTATCTCCATGACCAATGTGAAAGTTCAATAATTCATCGTGATTTGAAGCCTAGCAACATTCTTCTAGATAGTGACATGATTGCTCATGTAAGTGATTTTGGTGTGGCAAAGATCATCTCAGCCATCAACGACTTATCACAAAGCTCAACTAGCTCTATAGGGATAAAAGGGACGATTGGCTATGCTGCTCCAGGTAACAGTGCCAAATTCTTTTTCTTTATATTTCAAAATCATAGAAGTAATGCTGCTTCAGAGTGTCTGTATAATAGAAAGTAACAACAAGACACAATTATAGGAACTTTCATCTTCCTTAGGGAGTTTTGATCCATGGGTCATATTGCCATATGATAGTGGTAAGCTTAAAGCCTTGAACTCATTGTAACATAGATTTATAATTTAAATTCTTTTTCATTTTTTTAAAAAATTGTTGCTTTAGACTTTATCATGTTCACTTATCACTTCTATTCATCACATTAACTAAAGAACGTACAAAAAGATTAGGTAATTTGTTGCAAATGACCTTTGCATTATTTCATTAATTGCAGAATATGGAATGGGTAGTGAGGCATCAAAAGAGGGAGATGTGTACAGTTATGGCATCTTAGTCTTAGAAATGTTTTCTGGCAGAAGACCAACTGACCAAATGTTTAAAGATGGATTGAATCTTAGAGACTTTATTGGCATGGCCATGCCAGAAAGACTAGAGCATATAATAGACCCAGTTCTTCTTGAAACAGCAGCTGTAGGAAAAGCAACCTCCAGAGAAGATGATAACAATGCAGTTGAGATCAATATAAACTTGGGCTCAATGAATCTAAAGGTGCAGAAGTGCTTGCTAACAGTATTTGAAGTTGGAGTTACATGTTCATCTGAATCACCCAATGATCGAACGAATATAGGGGATGTCAATAGGAAACTACGTTTGATCAGAAATGCTTTTCTATGCAATTAGGTCTCTAAATGTTGATTAAGTACTAAGTATCATGTTACTACTTTCCTCTTCAACTATGTAAAAATTAAACTCAATAGCAGTTTTAATTCTTAATATTTTTAAATAATTACAAAAATATAATCTTAAAAAAGTGTCGATAGATATCAAACTATTTTAACATATATGTGATATTTCAAAAAATTATTATCATAAAATAAAGTTTTTATTAATTGCCAACAACTTTGCTTTATAGTATATTTACAGTATCATAACTTGCAAGAGTTATAACCTACGAGAACTTTTGAAATGTTTGTGATAATGTTCAAGTGGACTTTTGTTATAGCTGAAGTCATTTATCTGCTGCAAAATTTTGGTTAAAAAATTCTCCTGTTAGTGTTTATTACTTGAAAGTCAATAGAACTTTTATCTCTTGTTAATACTCTTTTCACAGTCCAATGAGAAGAAGTGTACAATTATCTACTTTTTCCAAATAATAACAGGTATGAAATTAGTCAGCTGTGCTTGTATCTATCAAATGATTACTTCCATGGAAAACTGGTACTACTATCGTCTACAACCAAATTAAAAAAGAAATCACTTTCGTTAATACAAATTAATGTAGTAGTGGCAAGTGGATATCATTTCCACAAGGAAAAGTATAAGAAAAATCGCAAATCAAAAGAAATAGTTGGATCTGAAAATTTAATGGGAAAACCTTAGTTTTCAGGTCACCGATGTTATCACGCTAAAATGGATCCTCGATATAAAATTTCAATCATTAATAAACATTCGTTGGAAAATATTTTTCTTAATTGTAAATGACTAGAAATATGTATCCTAGCATTTTTATTAAACAACAATCTAGATACGATCGTAGGTTCATTTGATTAATAGCTTTAAGAATTAATAAACCAATGAGCAAGGGAAATACATGTACGACATGCAATCAATCAAGCAAATATCTTCTTAGAATTTCCGACTCTAACGTAAAGAAGGTAATCCTAATTGGTACTAGTGATTAATGAAACTAAACATCATATTTCATTAATCTAGCTATTGAAATGAATTAATCCCTAGTTGCGCACCTAGAAATCAATCAATTCAATTAAAAAATAATTAAGAAGATATTCAATGTTTATCATCAACATAAACTCTATTGAAACATCTCACACGTAATAACGGATAACATGGCTTTCCTCAACCAAGAAAAAAAGTTTAGCTATTCATAATGAAAGTAGAAATCAAAGAAAAAATAACATAAGGAGTCTCCATCCCTGGTCTTTCTTGAAGAATATGAAAATATAGAAGAAAAGGTACAAAAAACGCAAGAACAACCAAAAAAAGAAAAAATGCAGAATTTGAAATTCTATTCTAAACAAAGGCTAAAGTGAATAGTCACATTTTTCCACTTTTAATACCTTCCGATCCCTTCCTTTTTCATTCTATCTTGCAGATCATGTTTCCCACATGTTCAGATTGTGAATCTCCATCAATATGATCTTAAAAGATTATGAGAATCTCAAAAGAATCAGATTCAGATTTTGAAAGCAGATCCGGAAATTAATTTCATCCTTGCACGTGCCCACGCCTAGTGACTAAATTGCTACTAGACTTGGAATTTCGGATTTTCTTCATTTCTTTTTCATCTTTTTGATTCAATTTTGTCTCTAAGGTGTTGAAAATCATCTAAAAACAATTATAAGACATTTCCATTAATTTTGAATGATAATTTCAACACATTAAAGAAAATTAAGTACAAAATAAGCGCAAATTGATAACTTAACAAATTCACCCATACCAAACCTTAGCTCGCCCTCAAGCAAACATGTCAAATCACAACACTCAATCAATTCATCCTTCACAAGATCAAGTGCACACAATCCATTAACTTGGGCCAGTAAGACTTAAGTTGCAACTCATATCATAATCGCTTTTTACCAATGCAAATAAATGAAGTCAAAATAAGACATCTTTGTTCAAAAGCAAATATGAAATCAAAATGAATTCTTCTCACAGATTTCGCTCTGACACTCAAGTGTTTGAGGGCAAAGTGTTTTTCACAAATCTCTCTCTAACATATTGCACTACCATAGGCTTGCAATTTCACCAGTTATCATTTATTCAGATCACATAAGCTAATAGATTATAAGGACCTTATTCAGGGTTGTAAAAGGGCTAGGTTTACAGGTAAGATAAAAATGACAAAAGTGTAATCACAAGCATTCACAAAGTATCAAGTAAAAGGGATGCTCAAATTAAAATTCTGAGATAAACACGACACAAAGGGTTACAACTACTCATACTAACTCATGTTACTATGCTTTATTCTTTTTCATTCATTTTTTCTTCTTCTTTTTTTTTTCTTCTTTTTTTGTGTTTTTTTTCATCGTTTTGAATAACCCTAAACATAAGGAAAAACAATAAAAACAAGAGAAATTGCTAGCAGTAAAATTTAATAAACACATGATTAGAAGCACCTATAAAAGTATCTTAGAATAAAATACAAAACAAAAGTCCCAAATTACTTAATGCTTCATTCAACTTGTGATAGGGTAAGGTTGTTGGAACCCATTACCGGATATCTAACCTCTTACGAGCTTTGATACCATAATTGTTGAATCCGAATCCCGAAACCCAACTACTTAATCCGAAAGCCTCATACTTATTCATAATTCAGGTCCCAACCAGAAAACGAAATGAAAGAACAGAAACAAAAGCAAATCGAAGACTCGGAAACGAAAGCGAAACGAATCGAATCGGATAACAAAGTACGGAAACAAAAAAAAACAGAAGCAAAAGCAAATCGAACCGAAAGGCATAAGGCGTAAGCAAAGCGAACATATCGAAACACAATGCAACCAAGTCAAAACAAACAAATGGTTTAAACGAACTTGAGGGCAAATTTTCAACAAAATTCAACGAATCTGAAAATTCAACATTTTTTTTTGCAAGAGAAGGTAGAAAACTTGTTGAGAAAATCCATGGTACGAAAATCGGGTGAATCGGAGGCCAATCGAGAAAGTTATAAGAGGAAAATCGGAAATGACCAAATGAATAGTAAATGACCAAATGAATAGTGAACAGCCAACTTCCGACCCTCATAACTTTT
>JAOTAZ010000218.1:801766-817101 GCA_025629785.1 Erythroxylum oxycarpum | reverse complement strand
TACGGATGTAGGGTTGGATGGCTTAGTGGGCTGATTATTAATACTAGTCATGCCGATAATTAGGAAGGGTGCTAACATTATTTTTCATTTTTCAAACAAATATTGCTTCAGACTTTATCATGTTCACTTATCACTTCTATTCGTCACATTAGCTAGAGAACGTACAAGAAGATGGGCTAATTTGTTGCAAATGACCTTTGCATTATTTCATTAATTGCAGAATATGGAATGGGTAGTAAGGCATCAAAAGAGGGAGATGTGTACAGCTATGGCATCCTAGTCTTAGAAATGTTTTCAGGAAGAAGACCAACTGAACAAATGTTTAAAGATGGATTGAATCTTAGAGACTTTATTGGCATGGCCATGCCAGAAAGACTAGAACATATAATAGACCCAGTTCTCCTTGAACCAGAAGCTGTAGGAAAAGCAACCTCCAGAGAAGATGATAACAATGCAGTTGAGATCAATATGAACTTGAGCTCCATGAAACCAAAGGTGCAGAAGTGCTTGCTAGCAGTATTTGAAGTTGGAGTTACATGTTCATCTCAATCGCCCAATGATCGAACGAATATAGGGGATGTCAATAAGAAACTACGTTTGATCAGAAATGCTTTTCTATGCAATTAGGTCTTTAAATGTTGATTAAGTACTAAATATCATGTCACTACTTTCTTCTTCAACTATGTAGAAATAAAACTCAATAGCAGTTAAGTTTTAATATTTTTAAATAATTAAAAAATATAATCTTAAAAAAGTATTGATAGGTATGAAATTGTTTTAACATGTATATGATATTTCAGAAAATTATTGTCATAAAATAAAGTTTTTATTAATTGCCAACAACTTTGACATAATTTCTTGAATTATTGTTCTTTATAGTATATTTACAGTATCATAACTTGCAAGAGTTATAACCTACGAGAGCTTCTGAAATGTTTGTGACAGTGTTCAGGAAGGACTCTTGTTGTAGCTGAAGTCATTTAACTGCTGCAAGATTTTGCTTCAAAAATTCTCCTGTTAGTGCTTGTTCCTTGAAAGTCGATAGAACTTTTACTCCTGTTAATACTCTTTTCACAGTCCAATGAGAAGAAGTTTACAATTATCTACTTCTTCCAAATTATAGCAGGTATGAAATTAGTCAGCTGGGCTTGTATCTATCAAATGATTACTTCCTTGGAAAACTGTTGAAACCATCATAAAGAATAGGAAAGAAAATATAAGATGAATAAATTATTCAAACCATTTTGTGGTGATGGAAATTCACTTTGAAAATAGATTTTAAGGCTATCAAGTTTCTTGAAAACGAAAAGAAGGATCAGAGTCACGCAATAGAAGTTGGAAGCGTTAGTAGATAAGAAAAGACTTACTTCACATTTCAGCTTCTCAATCTGCATGTATTAACTCATGGTTTCATTATCTATAAGGATTTGAATTTGTTCAATGCTCTGAAGACTTTTCTTTTATTCACATATCATTTCAATTTATGATCATGAGCGACCTCCAAAAACTATTAGAATGGAAAGGGTTTGACAGCACTTAAGTTGCATTTTTTTTGGTATGAATTTTAGAGTAGAAGAAGAATCAAAGATTGTGATGTGTACAGCTATAGCATCTTTGTGTTAGAAATGGAGGAAGATGACCAACAGATGAAATGTTTAGAACGGTTTAACACTTCACAATTTCGTGAAGTTGGCATTACCGGGTGGTCTTGACCAACTTCTGTACCAAAGTCTTGTCCATACAATTTCACAAGAAACAGGAACTGTTGCGATGGAAGCAATAGAATAAGATAGTGATGACCAAGAAATAGAAGAAACCAGCTTCAATAAGAACTATATGATTATGCTCTCTGGAATCACCTAAAGACAGAATGACTTTGGGAGATGTTAACAGACAACTATATTTGATCAAGAAGGCTTTTCTGGATATATAGGCTCTATGGACGCTTAGACATGTGATGGACTTTTGATCATATCTCAATGCTTTATGTATATATATATATATATATAACGGTGATACTTATAGCAGCCATATCCTTCAAATTTGCACCAAATAAACTATTAGAAATATGCAATAACTTAATCAAGTGACATACTCAATCCAACTAATATTTACAAGTTCAGCGTATCTCTATTCCAAACAAACTATTTTCTTTGAAGTTTTCACATGGCTTTCAACCTGCTTTATTATCTCTCGAACTATACTGCCATAACTTCTATATATATCTATTTCTTTTTTAAATGAATATTGCATTAACTATAGTCAAAACTAAAACAACATTACAATGAGTTCAAAATGAAAATGATATATACAGGTACAAAAGGGTAATAAACGAAGCCAGTAGAGTAACCTAGAAACCACATTAGAGATTCCACCTAAATCTCATGTCACGAGAGAGGGAAGACTGGAGATTTTTTGCATTTAAAGCTGCTTTAATCTAATTAATTATCCTGTCAGCTACCATATATTTCCTCTCTTCACCATTAGTATATCTCTGAGAAATACGTTTCTTCCAAAGAAAGTTGAGTAGTAGTAAAGGCAGCTTTAACAAGAATGGCATTAGGCATACCATGTTTAGAGTTCCTAATAGCCCAGTTAATTAGAGGTTGTTCCCAAGTATAAGAATAGCTGTGATCAGGTAGCAAGTGCAAAATCCTACTCTAGACTGCTTTAGAGAAACTACAAAGAAAAAAGAGATCTCTATTTTATACTACCATTTTACATAAAACATAAGTCGTATCCATAGTGTCATGTGTTAATTTTTAGTCCCAAGTCTGTTTTTAATCGCAAGCTAAGAAATAAAAGACGCTTTCAGGTGGATGGAATTCTGCCATAAAAGAGTAAACCAAGGTACCTCCCTTAAACTCCTTACAAGAAGCTGAGGACATGATTTATTTAAGAATTTACCGCTCGGATCAATAGACCAACTTATAGAATCATCAATCAATACAACTTATAGAATCATCAATCAATACATTAACCTGAGGAGGAAAGGATTGAAACAAAAAATCAAAGCCTCGAAAACTCCCTCTTTATTGGTTGTTGCATAGCAAAGATGAGACCTTAAAATTAAGAGGAATTCTGTTTCTCAAGTGATGAACCTGAGGACTGAAAATAAGTGGACTCGAGTCAACCCAGTTATCATACCAAAGCCAAGTACTATTACCATTGCCAACCTTATGTTTAATACAAGGATAAACTAAGTCACGCAACTTCATCTTCTAGAGGAGAATTCATAAGAACTCCTTAGTACAAGAAGCTTGCCAGAAATTCATATTTTTTAGGTAAACTCATGGATTCGTTTAACCCAAAGTGCATTATGATCCGTGTAGAGCCTCCAAAGCCTCTTGCACATTAAAACTTTATACATAGTATAGATAGAAACAATCCCCAGGCCAACATACTTCTGAGATATAACGACCTCACTCCATTTAACCTTGGAAGTAAGTGAGTTCTTAGATCTACCAGTCCATAGGAATGCTTTTAGGATTCTGTCAACTTCTTTAAGGACTTTCTGAGGCAAAGTTACATGAGGAGTCTAATAAATATGTAGGCTGCTTAAGACAGATATAATGAGGGTTATCCAAGCAGCATAAGAAAGAAACCATTTTTGCCAAGCATTCACTTTTGCCTTAATTCTTTCAAGAAGAGGAAGACAATCATTAAACTTGGCCTTGGAAGCAGTAATAGGAACTCCCAAATAGTAGAAAGGAACATAATGCACATTCAACCCAACTAGTCTTTGAAATTCTATAAGATTTCTTGCATTAGTAGAGAAATATAGACAACTCTTCTTAGAGTTATGCTTCAAACCTGACCAATCAGCAAATAGTTCCAGTGCATGTATCATCATGGTAATCAAATAAGGATCAGTACCACAAAGGATTAGAAGATCATCATCACACCTAAGGTGAGTGAAATTGAGACCTTTACATTTGTAATGAAATTGAAAGTTTCTGTTATAAGAGATCAACTTACTTTTCAGTAGAGAAAAACCTTCCATCACAAGAGTGAATAAATAAGGGAACAAAGGAACTCCTTGGCAAATGCCTTTAGCAATCTTTAAAGCCTTGGTAGGAACCCTGTTCAAGAGAATAATCAGAGAAGAAGTTTGGATCCATGTTATGATCCCATCGATAAATTTAGATGGCAACTACAAAACTTCAAGACAAACCCACATAAAACGCCAGCTTGAGACGTTCAGCAAGAAGTTTGGAGATCACTTTGTAAATAATGTTACAACTAGATATTGGTCAAAAATCATTCATAATTTAAGGATTACATTTTTTTTAGGCACCAAACAGATATAGGTATGAATCAATTCACGGAGCATTTTTGTGGAAGAAAAGAATTCTAGCACAGCTTCTGTGAAAAGCTGACCAGTAATTCCCCAAGTATGATGAAAACAAGAGCAGTGAAACCATCTACCCCTGGAGCTTTATAAGGTTTCATTTTAAATATCACTCTCTTAACATCATGCTCAGTTATTGGAGACACCAACATATATTTAATACTTTGATCAACTGAACATTTAAATAGCCTCAACACATTTGGACTAAGAACAGAGCAACCCATGAGATTGAGAAAGTGATTATAGGCAAAGCTCTTACAAATGTATCATATTGGAATAGCTTTGTCCCCTGCTATCTAGGAGCATAGAAATTTCGTTGTTATTTTGTCAGGCTAGTAGGGAGGAGTGGAAGAACTTGAAGTGTAAGGGCTGTGATGTACTCTAGAAGGAAAAGAACTTCTACATTTCTGAGATCTGAATTGTGAAGAGCATTACAGCAAGCAATTTGTGCTTGAATAAGCTTCTCTTTTAAAGATAAGAAGCTAAGGTCTTGGCTAGACAGGAAACCTTTAAGAGCTACCTTCACTAATATAAGTTTCTGCAGAAACTTATATGATTTAAAACCAGCAATGTCAGTACTCCAACATTGGTTAACTAGACCAGAGAAACCAGCTCTCTATGTTAAGCCATTGGAGAATCGGAAAGGGGCTGCCACTTTTTGAATCCACAAGTATATGAATCAACATATATGAATGGTCGGATAACAGATTCTCCCCAAAATGAACATAAGAATTAGAAAATCAAGTCAGCCATAGAGACTTAACAAGACAACGATCCAATTTCTTACAAATAAGCAGATTTCGATGTTGATTATTGGACCAAGTAGGTAATCATCCAGTAAATTCGAGATCCCCCAAGTCCATCCGTGTTAATAAATTGGACAATTCTTTGGTCAGCCTAAGATTGAATTGATGACCTCCCTCGATTTTAGCCCAGTTAAGAGAACAATTATAATCTCCAATCACAAGCCAAGGATGAGAGATTCGAAGTTGAATATTTTCCAAGTCCATCTAGAGTTTCTCTTTGAAAGCCAAAATTTGAAGCATACATAAGAGTCAATTCAAAAACTGAACTAAGACAATGCAGTTAACATTGAAGATGGATAAGTTGGTCTGTATTTTCCATAACTTGAACTCCAATCAGTTCCTTATTGTAAAGACAAATAATTCTGCCATTATAGTGTGAATGATGGTTGGAGATTAACTCCCAATTGGCACCCAAAAAATTTGAACCAGTGGGGGAGAGTGGGTCTTTTATTTTAGTTTCAAGAACCGATGACATAAGCCTTCTTATCCCACACCATCTCCTTTACCAATGATTTTTTGAGAGGGTCACTGAACCCATTAAGATTCCACACAAGAGATACCATGGAAGGGAGAAGCCCCAGGATACTTGAGGTTTTGCTTTCTTTTTCTCGAAGATTTATGCTTAATATTTTTAACTGTCTGTGGAGATTATAAGAGTTTGAAGGTAGTTAACTCAGCATCCAGACATAACAGTAGGCAATCAATAACATCAATAGTATGAATTTTCTGGTCAGAACGAGGTAGATGAAAAAAATCTTTGTTGTTCCAATCTCAACAATTACATTGTCTTGTTTGTGACTATCGGTCTTATCATCCTCTGTAAAAGAGAAGGGATTTCAGTAGCTCCTAAAATAAGGAGTCCATCACCATTAGTGTTAACCGCAACTGCCAATTCAGTAGGGGGCAAAGGCCCAACAGAACCAGCCAAAGGATTAACCTCTTTGCCATAAAATGCAAGTTCTCCAATCTTGTTCGACCTCAAGTGGGAAATAGTTTTGGCAGCCAAGACAAGTTCATCATGCCACCTTATTGTAAATACCTTTTTTCTTGAAAAGTAAAAGGGGATTTTTACTATAGTTAAAAGTATATCTACATTACACGGAGTTCAAGACATTAAGCCTGCCATCATTTTTACAATATGATCAAAAAAAAACCCCTAAGTAGGCAATGTAATTATCTGCAAGATAGACAACAAACAGAACACTAAAAATACCAGTTATACTTCTCTATGGAAAAAGTGGGTTGAACATTGCATGCCAAGATATGTTTTCTTTGTCAACTCCCTATTGTTGGTATTTGGGATTTTTCTTTCTCTTCCTTGCTGATTTCCTTTTTACAGTTTTGAACTGCACTTAAAATCTCCTGGAATATCAGGAAATTAGGCTACAGCTGATGGAGAATCACAGTCCTCTGCTACCAAATCTGAATTGCTTTCTAGAGGGGAAACTATTGTCACATAAGTAGAAGAATTACAATTCAATGTCAAGACGTGCTCTGCCCCAGGATGTTCTGCATTCCGAGATATGATAACTCCAGTTTCCTAAATTGCCATACAGTTATCACTGGAGTTTACCATTGTTGTCTATTCTTCATACTCCAACCTATCCTTAGAAGTCATATTTTGTCGAACAGTTGTTAATGGAGTTAGCATGTTGGCCCAATCCATCTGAGATTGCTCCAAATAATGTGAGAAGAAGTGACTCCACTATCTAGACTCTCCACATGCCTGCACTAGAGTTGTTCATAATTGTTTGTTCTTGCAATACATTGGCAATCTCATTATGTTGAGTAACCACTACAACCCTCCTGGTTCCTTGTTCCTCAGTGATTTGTGTTTGACCCAAACTTTTGCAATGGACTGGCCCTTTCTCATTCTTTGCAGAATCTCTAGTTGTCTAACTTTGCATTACATTAATAGTACTAGCATACTTTGCCAACTAGCATAATGCCTAACATTACCTCCCAAAGAAGGAGGAAGCAGAGGCTAATCAAATATGGCTAGATTTGGGTCCCCTAGTTTCTCGTCGCTCGCTAAATCAGGGATGACTCGTTGACTTTACCATAGGAACCCAATGTTTAGCAACGCACTAGGCTTCCAAGGATAACTGATATGAATATCAGTCCTCATCAATTCCCCATCATCACCAAGCCTAAGGACAGGTAAACTATCTGGTAGAGGCGCATGCTTAGTTATTTCTATACACAATTTGGTGTAGCAAATTCTCTCCATTGAGGTCGTTTGAGAGTTCATACACACCAATTTACCCAATTAGCTAGCTAAAAAGCTCAACCCCTCCACAGTCCAGAATTTCATTGGCAAATTATGAAAGTGAAACAATATTGGAATAACATCGATTTGCCCCCGATCCAAAATCATACCTGGTTTCCATCTCTGGATAAACATGGGCTGATCATCGAAGTGTTATGGCCTCTGCTCCACAATTTCAGTGAGATGAGATTTATCAGAAAATTTAAACAATAACGTACCATCTTCACGAAGCATCACTTTCTCAAGCCCTTTTTTCCCCCGCCAAGTTTTTGCCCAGGCGTTCACCGCAAGGAAGGAAGGATATTTGGTCCAAAAGAAACCGATTAGCGTAGATGACCATGCCTTCGCACCCACTTGCGCCAGCTCAATTGGTGGGGACAAAACCCCATCTTGAAGCGCATTGGGGTAGTATTTGAGTGCACCTTTATCGCATTAGAACTGGAGCTTTGTTCTCCACGCATTATTGCGATAAGATAAATCCGAAGATTGCCCAGCCGTAAACTATTTTCCACCACGAAACCTGTTCGTGGGGGAGTGCAGGGAATTTATCTTTAGATAGGGAAGATTCTCCCTTGTCCATCGACGTAAGGAGGCCTAGAGACAAGTGCTCCAGTGAGGCTGAAGCCTTAACCACAATGAGGGCAAAAGTGAAACAATAAGATTGTTCCCAAAAAAGGGAGGGAAAGGCAACAAGGGAAATGATGTTGTATGAAACGTATTGATAATTGATCTTCTATGTCTTATTTTTACTAGAAAAGGAATCCAATTTATTAATGGTCTTTGTTGTTATTAGAGCATAAATTTATTTACAAAAGCGGAGACAAAAATTATACGAAGATGATTTTTAACTTCCATTTAGAGCTTTTTAAATAGAGCTAGAGTTTAACAAAAACTCAAATACATTCCTTATCCTAGGCATGGATAAGAACTCCTTAATCTTAAAAATAGACATAGTCATCCTAAAGATACATACAAAAAAATAATTCAAAAAATAAAGTCATCCTAATCTAATTTATAGATATAATAAAGTCATCCTAATCCAATCTACAAGTATGATAAAATCATCATTATTTAATATACATAAAAAACCGAAGGTATTAACTGTTTCACAAACTTTCCGTAAACTTGTTTAGCATGAACAAAATAAAAGCAAGCAAAACCAAAATAATAAAAAAGTAAAAAATACTAAAAGTTTGGTAACGTAGTTCGACACACTCTGTCTACGTCTGTGAGGCCCTCACTTAGATTAATACTTTCAAGAAGGTGCAATAGATTTCCACAAGGTCACACTAAAGCATCATTGCTTAACCCTTGTAACTATTTCTCAACCTCAGTTCCCGTTAAAGATTTTCACATCCGATAATACGACTGACTTGTGTTAACTTTGTTAGAGGATTTTTTCTAACTACTTTCACTCAAACAACAATTAATAAAAAATAATTCAAGTATTTAATTAATTGAGAACTGAACGACAATATACCTCAGATAAAAGAAAGATTTCCCTATAGTTTTATTTTCTCGAAATAATCCAACTGAATTTCTTCAACATAGTTAACTCTTTCTTCACAAAAACATGTCGTTGTGTTTCTTCAATTAATAACTAGTGCCTACTTTACCGTAGATGACATTCATTGCTTCATAAACTCACACCCACGACAACGGTTTATCAACACCAGAGATTCACTTTAATTAACTCAACAAGAAAAATGTGTGTAATACCAACCCGTGCTCACAAACTCACTACACTGTAGCTCTCTGCACCCATCACACGTTGTTCAGCAATCTTCACAAACACACACCTAACACAATCACAGTTTCATGAAACAACTTATTAACATCCAGTTTATCTCACACACACATCCACCTGATTGCCGCACACATATCTTGTTAGAGTATTCACCTAGACATAAATATGTTAAAGGGTTTATAAGTGGTAAGGATCAACTATCCAAACAACTAGTTCTAGTTATTTGGACAATAGTTGACCCAAGCCCTATGCTTGATAGTGGACTCTACACTCTACCCATATTTAAAAAATTCAATATAGTATCAGAGTAGGTTTGGTCCGAATTATTAATTTCTTGGTAATCCATCTCTTCAGTCCAAATCCATCTTTTTGATCCATTTCATTATCTTTTTTATTTCCCTTTTATTTTTTTCAGATCTATTCAAATCTTTCTGTTATAACCGACTACTCTATATATAGAGTAGAAAACAAGGAATAAAATTTGAGCCAGTTCTTTTGTCCTATTACATATTTTGTCATGGTATCAGAGCAGTAAGAAGCTCGACACCTTTCTTCCTCTACTGACTCCTTTTTGCTTTCTTCTTTTCTGCCCTCTTTTATTCTCTTCATCATCATTATGTTAGGTGCTCCTGGTCCCTCCTATGCCAGTGTTACCACCAACCAAACACATCATCAACCACACCCACAGAATGTTATTCGACTAGAAGATCATCCTGCCAGCCCCTTTTATCTTCATCCCAATGAAAACCCATCTCTAGTCCTTGTGTCCTCACCTTTGACGGGCACTAATTATCACTCTTGGGCAAGATCCATTCAGATGGCCCTGTTATCAAAAAATAAACACAAATTCATAGATGGTTCTATTGCAATGACACAAAGAGAAGGTCCCTTGTTCATGTACTGGGAAAGATGCAACACAATGGTTTTATCATGGTTATTAAGGTCAGTAACAGATTCCATTGCATAAAGTGTGATTTGGTTTGACTCTGCTGTTGAGGTTTGGAAAGACTTGGAAGACAGATTCTCCCAAACTGATTCCTTTAGAATTTCAGATTTTCAAGAAGAAATATACAGCCACAAGCAAGGTAATCTTTCAGTCTCTGACTATTACACACATCTTAAAATGCTATGGGATGAACTATTCAACTTAAGACCTTTACCTAAATGCAAGTGTGAGCCTCAGTGCACTTGTGATGTTTTAAGTACATTCAAGGCTTATCAAGAAGGAGACTGTGCAATCAAATTTTTAAAAGGGTTGAATGACTCTTATTCTACTATCAAGTCACATATTATGCTTATGGATCCTTTACCTGACATCAAACGTGTCTTTGCTATGGTTGCACAATATGAAAGACAATTAAACACCCAACAGACATTATCCTCATCCATCATTGAACCACAAGCCTTTTTTAGCAAAACAGACAGCAAGAACACTTATCAACAAAATAGAAAACCTATTTGTACCTACTGTGGGATATTGGACATGTTGAAAACAAATACTACAAGAAGCATGGTTATCCCCCCAATTTTTCTAATTTCAGAACATTTCATCAAAACCGTGACACCAATCAAAGTAAATTCAAAACAATCAACCAAGTTGAAACTTACCAAGGCTGCCACTAATCAAAGATTGAAAGTTCTTCATTTCCAAAGGAAGCAGGGCATAATAGTCCCACCTTGAACCTCACTTTAGATCAGTACTCTCAGCTGATGGAAATTCTGCACAAAGAAGGGGAGACAAAGGGAAAAACATTAGTAAGCACACCCCAGATCAATACACTTTCAATTGACCCAAACGGTACATCCAAACCTCACCAATTTTCTGGTTTATGGTCATCCACATGGATCCTTGATTCTGGAGCTATTGACCACATTGTTTGTTCTTTAGATTTCTTTTCAGCCTACAAAGCAGTAGACTCCTTAACTATTTGATTGCCAAATGGAAATTTTGCCCCTATTACACATATTGGAACTGTCAACATTTCTTTATTAACTCTTACCAATGTGCTTTTTGTGCCTATTTTTTCTTTCAACTTAATCTCTATTAGCAAGCTTACTAGTTCTTATCCATGTCAACTGATTTTTACAACCTCAATCATGTGAAATTTAGGACATCAAAACTATGAAGATGATTGGTTTTGCTAAACAAGTCAACGGTTTAAATCACCTATCTGCCTCAATTCTAGGTCACACCTCTCTTCTCTGTCATGTCTCCTTACCTCAAGAAAATATATGGCACAAAAGACTAGGGCATATCTCTAATAAAAGACTACACACTTTATCTAGATTAGATTCTACTATTGTTTTTCAAAACACAGATCAACGTGACGTTTGCCATTTTGCTAAACAAAAGAGGTTGCCTTTTCATCTTAGTGTCTCAATTGAAAAAGCTTGCTTTGATTTGATTCATATTGATAACTGGGGTCCCTATCATACTCCATCTATTCTTGGTTATAAGTTTTTTTTAATTATTGTGGATGACCATAGCAGAATAACATGGATATACATGATGAGGCATAAATTCGAAACTAGAGATGTAATAAAAGGATTTTGTTCTTACGTTGAAAGGCAATTTGAGAAACATATTAAACGCATTCGCAATGACAAAGGTGTAGAATCTTGCATGAGAGATTTTTACAAAGAAAAAGGAATTTTGCATGAAACCACATGTGTTAAAACCCCACAACAAAATGGAAGAGTTGAAAGGAAGCATCAACACATTTTGAATATAGCAAGAGCTCTAAAAATGCAAGCAAACCTACCTACAAAGTTCTGGGCAGCTTGTGTGCTTATGTAGGTTACCTAATCAACCGAATTCCTTCACCTTTATTGTCTAACCAATCTCCATATTCTGTTTTATTTGGTACTAACCCAAATTTAACAGATTTAAAGATGTTCGGTTGCCTTTGTTTTGCTTCCACCAAAGAAGCAAATAGAGGAAAGTTTGATGCAAGGGCAAGGAAATGTATTTTTGTTGGTTTTTCTACAGGCACTAAAGGCTACAAGGCTTTTGACCTCACCTCTAACCAATATTTGTTGACCAGAGACATTCAATTTTATGAAACTATGTTTCCTTACCTTACCCCAACTGTCATTCCCAACCTACCTTCACCTATACTACCCATTCAATCAGCCACACTCTTTGATGATTCCATCCAATCAATTTCATCAAACCAACAATCTTTACCTACGCAACCTATCGCTTCTCCTACTCTTCCTGACCCAAATCCACTACTGCGTCGCTCCACAAGACAATTCAAACCTCCATAACACCTTAAAGATTATCACTGTCCTACCATTTCACACACTTCACCTTACACCCTCTCCACTGTTCTATCTTATGATCACCTATCATGTTTTTCCACTAGGTTTTCTTCACTTAAAGAGCCCACTACCTATAAGCAAGCAGTCCAATATCTAGAATGGAGAGAATCAATGCAAACAGAATTAAAACCGCTAGAAGCCAATAACATTTGGGAACTTAAACCCTTACCTTCGGGGAAAGTGTCAATTAACTGCAAATGGGTCCACAAACTGAAGTTCAATGCAGACGGGAGTTTCCAAAGGTGCAAAAGCCATGTAGTAGTAAAAGGCTTTACTCAACAAGAAGGCTTGGACTATACAGACACGTTCTCCCCTGTGGTAAAAATGACAACAATTAGAGTTCTATTGGCATTAGTAGCACAGAAAGACTGGTTATTGCATCAGTTGGATATAAAAAACGCATTTCTACCCGGAGACTTACTTGAAGAAGTATACATGAAGGCTCCTTCAGGCTTAACTCTTCCACGTGCAGATCTTGTTTGCCATCTTAAAAAGAACATCTATGGTCTGAAACAAGCAAGCCGCCAATGGCACTCCAAATTAACATCTACTCTCCTTTCTACAGGCTTTGCTCAGTCACAATCAAATCACTCCAGGTTTAAAAGGACAGGAGGTACACACTTTATCATCTTACTTGTTTATGTTGACGACGTGCTACTGGCCAGTAATAACTTGCAGCTCATACAAACCACCAGGGAATTCCTTGTTGATGCCTTCAAAATCAAAGATCTCGGCCCTGCAAAATACTTTTTAGGACTTGAATTAGCAAGATCCTTTGCTAGTATAAATCTGAGTCAACACAAATATACAGTTGACTTACTTCAAGATACCGGATTCCTGCTATCCAAACCAGCTGTCACTTCTATGGCTTCAGATCTCCGACTATCCTCATCTGGAGACTACATCGCTAATCCCTCTTCCTTTCGCTGCTTGATTGGAAAGCTCCTCTATCTGTCCACCACAAGACCCGATATTTCTTTCGTCGTTCATCAACTTTCCCAAGTTATGATTGCACCAACAACTTCTCATCTTCAAGCGGCACATCGAATCCTTCGCTATTTGAAGCAATCATCGGGTCAAGGGCTTTTCTTCCGCTGAGACTCACCACTCAAGCTTTGTACTTTCTCTAATTTTGACTGGGGAACTTGTCATGACTCATGGAAATCCATCACTAGATATTGTATTTTCCTCGGCTCCTCCTTGATCTTCTGGAAATCGAAGAAGCAACCAACGGTCTCCAAAAGTTCTTCTGAAGCAGAATATGGGGCTCTCACTACCACAACTTGCGCACTCCAGTGGTTGTTCTATCTCATTCAAGACATCAGGATCTACCATCTCCAACCGGCGAACCTCTATTGCGACAACCTCTCGGCCATACACATCTCAGAAAATCTGATCTTTCACGAACGAACAAAGCACATCGAGATCAATTGCCATGTTGTTTGTGAAAAGCTCCAGAAAGGTATCATCCATCTTCTTCGCGTCTTCAGCAACGTACAACTCGCGGACGTCTTCACAAAGGCTCTACCAAAGTCTTCTTTTTGCGATCTACTACACAAGCTCGATGTCGACGACATCTACCACCCAGCTTACATCGACGTGTCAACTGACCTGGAGCTTGCGGCAGCGTGTGAAGAGAACTGAAGAAATGCTCTAAACCTAGACAGAAAAATACGATGGTCAAAAGGTTTTTGATGGGTCAAAGAGTTTTGGTTAGATTTTGGGCTTGAGATAAAGGTTCTGAATTAATAGTCCAGCCCACTCTCTTCAGTCCAAATCCATTATTATTGGATCCACTCCACTCTCTTTTTATTTCCCTTTTATTTTTCCTTAAGATATTTCCAAATCTTTCTTTTACAGTTCTATTACAACAAACTACTCTATATATAGAGTAGAAAATCATGAAATAAAATTCGAGCCAGTTTTTATCCTATTAGATCTTTTGTCACTAACCTATGACTAGATAATTGCAGATTGGATCAAATAATGCATGAATCCGTGTCCAATCCAATAATGGAACTAGGAAGATTTTTGAGCAAAAGAGCATGAGCTTGTAGTGGACGTTGTTAAGTCACATCTTAGTATAAACGTGGGTTGAAAACAGAGGTGCGAATAATATTCCAAAAATCCTCACATTGTTTGTCTTTGACATGAAAGCCCTTGCGTGTAAATATGTTGACTGATGAAGCTTCCAAGGACCTTATCCACAAACTTTGCAATAAATAAATAGGTTTTGTGGATGATATTATTTGGCACTGGATTGGCACTGAGTAGACGGTACATATGATTTCCTTCCAAAGACTCACACCCCTCTCCCTGGTTTCTGTATATGCAAAGAGCACCTTCCCAGAGCCATAAAACACATCACTTTTCTTCTATTACCCTACTTTCTCCATATTGGAATTTCAGTCCAGAGATAGAGCATATCGCTATATATATTTATATGTATCTGATGGAAAATCAAAGGTATGTGGCTCTGCTTCTGATGATACTCATGATTGTAAGTTGCAGGCCAGCGGAAGCAAGAGCAATGGTTACTCCGAAGAAGATTCATGGCGGCTTACTTACGCGAGAACTTGGATATACCAAATCCAAAAACTTCGTGACCGAGTCCAAGCCAAGAGGACCATCAGGACCAAACGGAAAAGGTATAAATTCGAACTTAAAACTTTTTCACAAGAAAATTTGAAAGGTTCCTAATTGATAACAAACACTTTTGTCAAAGCGTCGAAAATTAGGACAGACCGACAGAAACATGTCAAGTCGGTAAAAGAAAATTCAAAGCTCGATTTTTATTAAATTTTAGTTTAAAAGTATAAATTCGTATTTATCTTTTTA
>JAOTAZ010000218.1:738254-755802 GCA_025629785.1 Erythroxylum oxycarpum | reverse complement strand
TATCTATTTATCTTCTATAAATTTCATTTATTAAATGAATAGATGCTCGTAAAATAGGTAAAAACAAGAACAGAATAATAAAAACGGAAATCTCTTATGTCATAAATGATGATATGAAATTATAGATATAATAGAATCAAGTAATCTTCACATTCCACTCGTGACTAATGACTCATGACTCATGTTTTGTTTTTTTAAATAAAATTACAGAATATGACATCATTATTATGTCAAAATAAGCATATTTAATTATCTACTTCCCTTTTAGCCCTTCAACAATTCAATAATCCCCGTAATCTCCTTCCACCAACTTCCTCTTTTTTTATTTTTTTTCTTTGAATTTGATAATAATAAGGCCACCAACTTAAACTGATTCTGTCAATATATCATCACTGGCCTTCCCCCACAGACTTCAATTCTCTCAAAGCGTAGCCACTCATTTGACCTCCTCTGTTTCGCAAACATATTGTTGAAATGGAACAAAAAGCAGAGCAACCAGAAGAAAGATTCATATTCCGATCAAAACTCCCCGGCATATATATCCCCAACACCATTCCTTTACATTCCTACGTCTTCCAAAACATCTCCACCCACTCCTCACGTCCCTGTTTGATCGATGGGACCTCAGGTGAAGTCTACACGTACGCTCAAGTTGAGCTCACGTCAAGAAAAGTCGCTTCTGGTCTCAACAAACTTGGCATCCAACACCAAGACGTAATCATGCTTTTGCTACCCAATTCGCCACAGTTCGTTCTCACCTTCTTAGGAGCTTCATATCGCGGAGCCATCACAACCGCCGCCAATCCTTTCTTCACCGCCGCGGAAATAGCAAAACAGGTGAAAAGCTCAGGTGCTAAGCTGATAATCACACAAGCTTGTTACGTGGACAAGGTGAAGGATCTTGTAAATGAGGTTGGTGTTATGATCATGTGTGTTGATTCTCCACCTGATGGTTGCTTACACTTCTCTGAGCTGACACAAGCCGACGAGAGCAACTTACCGGAGGTTGACTTCTCTCCCGAGGACGTGGTGGCTCTGTTCTACTCATCGGGTACTACAGGGTTGCCTAAAGGAGTGATGTTAACGCACAAGGGATTAATAACAAGCGTAGCCCAACAAGTTGATGGAGATAATCCAAACTTGTACCTGCACAGCGAAGATGTGATTCTTTGCGTGTTGCCCATGTTCCATATTTATGCTCTTAACTCGATAATGCTATGTGGGCTGCGAGTTGGCGGGGCGATTCTGTTGATGCCCAAGTTCGACATTGGGACGTTGCTGGCGTTGGTGCAAAGGTACAAGGTTACTGTCGCGCCGATTGTGCCACCTATAGTATTGGCGATTGCAAAGTCCGACGAGACCGACAAGTACGACTTATCGTCCGTAAGGATCTTGAAATCAGGAGCGGCTCCGTTGGGGAAGGAGCTTGAAGACACTGTGAGAACAAAGTTTCCAAATGCTACGCTTGGTCAGGTATAGAAACTTTCTTGAACTTACCGGTTAACATGTTAAGTTATACAAATTAGAAACCTTTTTAGTATTTTGTGGTTGTTGGATAGGGAAGACTGTTCCACTACATAATAGCATATGAATGCAAAATTTTCTTGAAACAAGTTACAACAAGATAGATAAGCGCCTCCAAGGTAGGTCAGTTTGTCTGGTGGGACTTGGGAGGTTACTCAGGCTTCAAATCACCTGTTTCATTAACTCTGCGCTCCTGTCCAGTTATCGCATGGTAGGATGTTTGCAACAGGTGGACACAGCTGATTTGAAGCCGACTAGCCAACAGTTTCCATGTTTCTTCAATTTAAAGTCTCTGACTTTGTTGGCCAGATGGTTGCGGGCTTTTTTGATTCATAAAAACATAAATAACGAGAGTAAGTGTTGAACTAATTTGTTTAAGTTACAGAAGTAATCTTTTTTTAAAACATAGAAGGAAGATTAAGTACATTAATTCTTGCAAAGCGTTTTAGCTAAGTAGTGATCAATTATTTACTTCAGGTGTGGTGGGCTTGGTTATTAAAGTTGGCACGTAATGAACCTTTTAATATTTACGTAAAAGATATCATGTATCTTTCTCCCCAAAAAAACAAGGAGGAGATTCTCTGTTCATTTTATTATATCCCTGTCCTGTTTTATAAATCTCGGCTATGTAAAATAGATGGCTAAAATTTATAAGACAGAATAAAGAGAGGATAAAATGAACAGAAGATTCTGCCGTCTTAGATAAATTACACTAAATTTAAAGCGTTGAAAACAACAGGGACGTCCATTTGGTGGACTAGGCTTGAACCATATATTTAAGCTAATTATTAATCAACCCCACTAATCCCCTGATTAGCTTAGCAAGTATGTAATTAGCAACTAAAACATGCCCCTAAGAGTATATAGCCAGCAAAATTTAACATCATTACAGATAATTAATTGCCCTCGTTTGAATAGTTCTCATATATAAATTGAGTTTTTTTGTTTTTTTGTTTTGAAAAGGGATACGGGATGACAGAGGCAGGACCAGTGTTAGCGATGTGTTTGGCATTTGCGAAAGAACCATTTGACATAAAACCTGGCTCATGTGGTACTGTTGTCAGGAATGCTGAGATGAAGATTGTTGATCCTGAAACTGGGGCCTCTCTACCACGAAACCAACCTGGTGAATTTTGCATTAGAGGAGATCAGATCATGAAAGGTCCCATTTCACTAATAAGACAATTAATCCTCTAAATACTATAAAAATCAGACCAAACAGATGGAATAATTAACATGGTATGTACTGGTGTTGACGTACAGGATACTTGAATGATCCTGAAGCAACATCAAGGACCATAGATAAGCAAGGATGGTTACATACGGGAGATATTGGATATATCGACTACGACGATGAGCTCTTCATTGTCGACAGATTGAAGGAGCTTATCAAATATAAAGGGTATCAGGTTCCTCCTGCTGAGCTTGAAGCCATGTTAATAGCTCATCCTGATATATCTGATGCTGCTGTGGTTGCGTAAGTTCCCCTGTTCAATGTCTTTGTACATTATACAGAATTTATCTCAAAATCTTATAGGTAGGATGGAGAGTACACATTAATTAAAAAAAAGTGATAGAACTGAAATTATTATGAAAACCTCAAGATTGATTCCTTACAAGGAAGGGAATTCCAACTCTCAGGATGAAGGATGAAGCATCTGGAGAAGTTCCAGTTGCATTTGTAGTGAGATCAAATAACTCCCAGATCACAGAAGATGAAATTAAACAGTACATTTCAAAGCAGGTAAATATTTGTTATTTCACTAGAATGAGTTGTTGATGATTAAAAGTAACATAATACTACTGCTACTAATGCTTCCAACTACTTTCAGTTTCTAACTCCTGAAATGGATAACGTGGTGATCATTACTGCAGGTGGTTTTCTACAAGAGATTGAAGAAGGTGTTCTTCATAGAAGCCATTCCCAAGGCACCATCTGGCAAAATATTAAGAAAAGTCTTAAGAGAGAAATTGGCAATTGATGTTCAAACCTAAGCAGGCACCAATAAGAGATTATTATTTCAAAGCCTTGTCAATTATTCAGGCTTTTTACTTATACCAAGTGTTGATTACATTGTTGAACGGACATTCACGTAACATAATACATATATTTGTATTTTTAATATAAGCTCTTTTATTTGCTTTAAAAATTATTTTATAATTCATTTGTCTTTCCTCAAATTTTTCTTAACAAATTCCATAAAAAAGAAATTCTTTTTAATATCAAAAGATCGATGAAAAAGAGTCCATTGTAATATTATTAGACTGCTTCCTCTTGTAGACTTAACTTCTATCCATTTGAATACAAACCATAATGTTAATCACATAAAGTTCCTTGTAAAACTAAACTTCTATAGTCTCTAGCCTTTCAACTAATTCTATTTTATAAGGTAAAACGGAGGAGAAGGAAATAATATATTTGATAAAACAACGAAATAACAATTAGAGGCAGAGTGTGTCGGCTAATATCCTAAAACTACTTTGGAATAATTAAGCAAGCTTCAATATATACGGTTAGCTTAACATACCAATTTTGGTAACAATACCAGTGCACCACATTCTATCTGAAGATTCTGAACAACTTAACAAAGCGCCGACCACTTCTCAAGATTAGTTTCTTCAGATCTTAATGTCAAAGATTCCAATGATTGTATAGCTTCACGGAATCTATCAAAGTGCTGCATCTTCATTTCCATTATCCCTGTCTGCATCAGCTACTTCTGCAAGAGATATACCCAAATCCAGGGTTTACAATCATTCCGGAAAAGCAACAACATATTAGAATCAGTGAGAGTCATGGAATGCAGGATGTTTAACATACATTCCAGTCTTAGTTGCAGAAAGAATGACTGTTCAACTTCATAATTTGATAAATGGTGAATCTAAACATTCTAGAAATAATATCAAATCTGGTCAATGTTTCTATCAAGACCATACGTCATGACCCCAAGTGACATAAGTATGCACATGCTATACACATTCTTTCAAAGGCTAACACTATTTTCATCTTCTTGCCTTCCATGAAACTTAGGCAAGAAATTTCTTGAAAAATCACCAAAACTTTAGCTTCTTTGAGCACCAGCAAGCATACAATTATAGATATGAATAACTCTCAAAGCAGGAACCAGAGAAAGAACACAGAAGCAGACAGGAAGACAAGGAATGAAGGTCAGCAGTTAAAAAGCAACCAAGTATGCACAAGAGATTGAAATTTAGAGGTATTGAGTAACTCGGTTAAGGATTAAAATGTTAGCACCCCTTTATTACAAGCAGCCATTATTTGCATACATATGACAATTAAAGGAAAAGAAAGTTATAAAGTTAGAACTATGGTAGAAATCATAAAGTTTTTGGGAAACTAGTGTCTCCATCTGTATTATCAAAGTAACTATAGTCCTCGTGTTCCTGAACAACCATATCAACGACAAGTATGTACAGTACAAGTTTGGTTTTAAAAGGTTAAAAAAGCTGTTGTTATGGCCAAAAGAAAACAGAAAAATAGGGATCTAACCTCCAATGGAATAGTAGGATGATGCATTGCATCACGACGCACATCCAAAGAACGAACATAGAAATCTCTTGCTGCTTCCAATTGAGCATCATAATATTTTAGATCTCCAATTTTGTTAAGTGATACTGAAAGTTTATGTGCAATCTGTAATAGGATAATTTCAACATATTAGGGCTGGAATGCTAGACACTTCAACATGAATAGTGAAGGATCTAAACTGCAACCTCCATGTCATCGGTAGGCAGTTTTGCAAGGAATTCTACACAATCTCTTCAAAATAACTGAAGCAGATCTGTCCTTTATTCCACCTTTATTTGAAATCATGTCTTCAGATTTCTTTATATTTGTTTTAAGTCACTATCCCCCAAACTACTTCCCATGATTCGTCGATGATCCACCATTATTAACTCTTTACGTACAAAACAATTAATATTAATATCATTAATCATTACCAAGGGTGACAATATACGGCGATCAAGACCAAGAGGGGTACACAGAGTCAGATGAAACGGCGACAATCACCTAGCATTCCAAGAACTGCTCCAAGCTGAGAACACAATTCCGACGAGGTGACTTGCTTCTATCTGACTTCTGATATCTTCTGCACACAGACTACGTCTCGATTTCGCCCTTTCCAGATTCTGCTCACGAAATGCCTGCACATCAAAAAGGCAATTCAAATTTAAAACAATTGAAATTTGAAAACGAACAAAAAAGGGTAAATTCAATACATCTACGAACAATCACTCTCGTAGCTTGATGATCTGACACGTAGGATAGAACTTACTACTTGTCCCGATCGTTTATGAAAAAGTAAAAAATGTATGAAATGTGAAATATCTAATTTTGGTTTTATTCGATATTTCGAAGTAATTTTTGAGGTTAAAACAAATTCCAATCGCTCGATATCTTCACGGGAAGTAATCACTAATTACCGATACGTGTTTAATGTCTTTCTTCAGTTTTTTAAAACGTAAACGTTTTTAACAGGTCAGAGAATTCGTATGGTTACAAATTATATAAATAACTGAAGGAGACCTTAATCTATATATATATATAGCTTTTGTATTGGGTTCTCCATCACAGGCTTGATATGAATTCGGTCCACACTAATCAGGATCTATTTTTCTCTCGGACTTTTACCCATTAATTTAAATCATTTATTGGGCCACTTTATTACCTTTGTTTAGATCAAATTACGTAACTTAACCGATAAGTTATTAAAAAATCGAAAATACAATTAATAGTTGTCCAATATTACAAAAAAGGACAAAATTGTTCAACATTCTTTCCCTTAGACAAGCATTAATTGCAGTTATGACTCAAGTTTAAAAATAATTTTAAAATTGATTAAGTCATGCTACTATATTGGTACCAAATTTTAAGAATTAAAGCATTCGATCCAAAGGTAATGAAAGTCCAAAATTCCATCCTGCAAAGCTTCCGATACGGAAAATATCAAACACATGTGTTATATGCGACACAGGTTCAATATAATCACGAATATCTAATACCTCGCTAACATGAATGAGAAAATGAAGTGTAGCAAACTAGGATGATACTTGTATGATCTAAAATGTATCATCTTCGTTTATAAGTCTCAATTTCTCCAACTTTATGCTAAACTACATGTACTAAACTGCAGCAGAGAAATCTTATTTTCTCCCATTGAATGCTAAACAACATTACAGAAAACCTTTATATTCTCCAAACTTTATGTTAAACTACATTAGAGAACCTTTATGGAATTGAAAACTTATATCCCCTTATGTCGTGTTAAATTTATGGATACTCATGCTAAACTGTATCTACTAAAATGACATAGGTTTGAAGTCAATCTTTATATATACCCAATGACCTTTAAAACGCTTAAGATCAACACAAATCTTAAAGATTTCATATATATTATGATTATACACAAGAACAGTTATTACTAAGGATGAAAAGATGGTCATCTATATTAATAAATAATGATAATGTCATAATACATCAAGTTGTACAAACTTTTAAGGAGTAAATACAATGATCCATAACTACTGTTGTCTAAGGACTTTAACACACCCATACTGTATACATGTCTAACAAACACTAGTGGGCGATGTCCTTTAGTTAATGGATCAACTAACATCCCCTTAGTCCTAATGTGCTCCACTTAAACGTCACCCTTTTGAATCAACTCCTTTATGGTCAAGTACTTGACCTCCAAATACTTAGACCCTGTGATATTCTTGTTGTTGTTGCTGAACAACATTATAGCAAGATTATCACAATATAACTGTATGGGTATAGCTATCAAATCTACCATAGATAACTCAGAAATCAAGCTTCTGAGCCAAACCGCCTGCGTAGCAACTCTATAACATGCAACAAACTTTGCATACATAATCGAGGAAGTGGTCTTAATGTCCATCTAATGTAGCTCCATATCATAATGATCTACTATTGACATAATCACTCTAAATGCATCACTCGAGGATACAGGAGAGAAGGTAACATTAAAGTCAACTCCTTCTCTCTGAGTGAATCTCTTGGCAACCAAACGTGCCTTAAACTGCTCAACTTGACCCTGTGTGTCCTTCTTGGTCTTAAATAGCCACTTGCAACTGACAGGTCTACAATGTTGAGGTAAATCAACAAGCTGCCATACCTTAATATATCTCATAAACTGTATCTCATCCTTCATCGCTTCCCACCATATATCCGCATGGGGTCCAGAAACGGTTTCTATAAAAGTAACTAGATCTACAACATGTCCTATATCATAATCTTGCTCACCCAAGTAGACTATGTAATCGAGTGAGATAGCAGGTCATCTCTCTCTGTTGAATCTGCGCAACTGCATAGGTTCTTGTACCTCAGAAATCTCTTCCTAAACAAGTATAAGTTCCTATACCTGCATATGTATAGTATTTGGACCTACATCCACCAGACTTGACTATATGAGAAACGAATATGAAATAATCGCAGTATTTGTCTTGCTATCTCCTGAAGGATGTGAAGATCCTCCCTCATCATGGACATCGTATTCCTGAAACTTAGCCATCTGTGATTCCACTATTCTGGCCCCTCCTTCTCTACAGTAAAATATGTAGCTCTTAGAGTGGCCGGGATAACCTACCAAATAGCAACGAGTGGAACGAGATTGCAATTTGCTTTCATAAGGATTATATAACCTTACCTTAACAAGGCAGCCCTACACATGAATATGTGCAAGACTTATCTTCTTTCTAACCCAGAGTTCAAAAGGTGTTTTTGGTGCTGACTTACTTGGAACTCTATTCAGGATATACAATGTCGTATTGATAGCTTCGCCCCAAAGGAATTTGGGTAGATATGTCCTGCTCTACATTGACCTCATCATGTCCTTTAGGGTATGATTGCGCCTTTTGGCCACACTATTTTGCTTAGGACTACTTGGTATAGTGAACTGAGTCACTATTCTAGCTGATTCCAAACATCTGGCAAACGAACCCTTTTCTTGTCTTGCAGCATTTGAAGGCCTTATTGCATGGTGAATTTGAGATGAAAGATTTGGGAGCAGCAAAGAAAATTCTTAGCGTGGAGATAAGACATGATTAAGGAGCTGGTAAATTATTCTTGACCTATGATAATTATCTCAATAAAGTTTTGGAGAGATTTGGCATGCGAGATGCCAAAGCAGTGAGTACTCTTCTTGCTAGTCATTTTATATTATCTACTACTCAATCACCACAGTCACAAGAAGAGGAAGATTATATGGCACGAGTTTCGTATTCTAGTGCTGTTGGTAGTATTATGTATGCAATGGTATGTACTCGTCTTGACATTTTACAAGTTGTTAGTGTCGTCAACAGATATATGGCCAATCTTGGCAAAGAACATTGGTAGGCGGTGAAATGGATTCTCAAATACTTGAAGGGCACTTCAAATTTTAGTTTGGAGTTTGGTAGAACCAGTAACACTTTGGTTGGTTTTGTAGATTCAGATTATGCTAGTGATCTCAACAGACGCAGGTCTCTAACAGGTTATGTATTTTGCATTGGAGGTTGTGTCGTTAGCTGGAAAGGTACTCATGTAGTGGCTCCATCTACTACTAAAGCAGAATATATGGCAGTTACTAAGGCTATCAAAGAAGCATTATGGTTAAGAGGTTTATTTGGCGAGTTATCCCTTCATCAAGGGGTTACTACTATTTATTGTGACAGCCAGAGTGTTATTCATTTGACAAAAGATCAGATGTATCATGAGAGGAAGAAACATATTGATGTGAGAAATCATTTCATTCAAGATACTATTGCTAAGAAGAAGGTCCTTATTTAGAAGATCAACACTAAGGACAATCCTACTGACATGTTTACGAAGGTTCTTCCAGTTTACAAGTTTAAGCAATGCTTGGACTTGATTGGCGTTTATAGTTGAAGAATGGCCCTTTTAGGGCATTGCCGAAGAAGATGGAGTAGATCACTAATTGTTCGGGACCAAGTCAAGGTGAAGATTTGTTGTACGCATGCCTTGGTCCCACACAAGAGTCAAGATTGGGTGGCTGCATGTTAAACATCAATGGTTGCTTGTTATAAGTCAAATAAGGAAGCACCTAACATGGCTAAAATCTTCAAACATGCTTTGGATGAATTTTTCCTGTGCGAAGATCACGGAGATTTGAAAATTTGAGAGAGTTGGGCTTGGACGGATGCTCTCAAATATTGCTATAAATAGAGGAAATTCTGAGGCTTCAATACAAGCATAAAACAAACAACTTTTTCCTTTCTGAAATTCTCCTAACCTCTCTGTATATTTATGAGTTGTTGAAAGCCTTTTGTTCCAGCCTTTGTACTTATATACATTCTCCACATATTAGTAAAATTGCTTACCCCCCGGCTGTGGTCGTAGATCATATTGACCGAACCACGTAAATCTTTGTGTTCTGTCCCATTTATTTTTTCCATCTTTATTTTCGTTATTATTTTTCGGGTTATTAAATTCAACTAGTATCCGATCCGAGGGAATTTTATCTTAACATAATAAGTGAACAACATAAAGCCTTCAGTTGACCATAAAATAAGAAGAAAACAGAACTCGAGAAACACACCTAATGAAGTGAGATAGAGACCTCAAGGTGAAGGTTACGGTAGTAAACCCTGCAATTTAGCAAATACCAAGATGGATATAAACCTCAAAGTAGGGTTTGAGAGAAGAAAAACACAAATTTGACAAAAAACATCGTAATTACGCATAAGAAAAAAGCAAATATGAGCCCTTTTTCGTCTATTTCAAAAACTCAATGCATTGGGAAGAGTGATAACGGAACTGTGATAACCGAAGGCTTTTAGGGATGAGTCAGGGTTTCCATTTTCCGCCCTTTTCCCGTTTCCTCCCAATTTTTGGTGCCGATCTCTCTTTTGGTAACCATTTTCAAAAATCTTGAACTTTTCGTGGCAATTTTGAAAATCGTCACTAAATATTGACTTTTTGCAACGATTTTCAAAATCATAGAAAAAAAAACATAACCAAAAATCTATATTGTTGTAGTGAGCTGCTCCTATGTAAGGACTTCAATCATCTTATCTAGAATATAAACGTGTCTGGAGGCAAGAGTAACAAGTTCCCACATTTACATTCAAATTCATCGTACCTTCTAGCTAAGATGATGATGATGCATTCATAGTTCTGGGGAATGATGGATGATGATAATGATTCGCCCATGCAAGTGATGTCTTAAGGAGTTTCTCGAATAAGCTCAAACTTACCTTGTAAGATGGTGAGTGAAGAAGGTGAAGTGAAGCTTGGAAACATCCATCGTTTGTAGATGGCTCTTCCCCTAGACCTACTGCTGGTTCTTTGGTACGATGAAGCTCTGGATACCAACACGTATGTATGAATTTGTGCATGCCTGAAATTATTCATGTTAATTTTTATCCATGTGTTTACCTAGTAGTTGTACACTTGGTTAATTTTTTTGGAACTCCACCCAGTTAACTCTATCTGAGTAAAGTGGTCATCGAGTCTTTACCTAAAGCAGCTGCTACAAACATTTTCTTGGGTTTTGAGTCTAAATTACCCTAAGATGGCTTCAACATTAATGTATTCAAAGATATTAGCGACGATGTAACTTAACATAATCTTGTTTTTCATATATAATACATTTCTTACATGAGTTTCCTGCATGCATTTGCTTGTATTTCACTGAAAAGTGCATTAGAGAAGATTTAGCACAAGCACAGAAGTGGAAATTTAGCAGCTTAAGTAATACGCGAGTCATATTAATGGCAGATAGTTTTTGGTTCTTTGGATGGGTCTTCCAACTGGCACTATGATAGAAGTTGTTTTCAACGTTCAGCAATCAATAGCTATTGTTTACAGTTCAAGAACCAGCTAGACTTCGATGATATGAATTGATGATAATCTCACTTATCTTGTTTTCGTAACACGAAGTGCTGCTGTTGTGTTCTTGAAAAATAGAGCGGTAAAGTTTCTAGTCTTTGGCCTCTGAGGATCTGACTAACTGTTCTTCATATGAATAAGGCTTACTTTTATGACAATCAATAGAATCAACTAGAGTTTGTGTTCGAGCAGAGGATGCATTTCTACCTGTTCCAATTTCTGACCAAAAGATTCTTTACTAGCAAACTCAATTCTGCATTTGTCCTTGCCTACCCTTTAATCATTCTATCTTGTTAAGAAACAAATATAGATTGTAGAGCTTGACTGGGGACGAAATATTGACCTCTCTTACCTCAAGTTCAAAAATGGGGGTACTATAGTGGGAGATAGGTTGATGATTGATTCTTATGCATATATCGTTAATCTTCTCATGCTTTGGACAAATAAGGGGAAGAGAACAATTTGTTGTATGAAATGAGCCAGCCTGCTGTATAACGGATAATTGGTAATTTTTGTTTGATGTTTGATGTTGAAATGTTATCTCAAGTCATTGTATACCAATTGGCTTACTAGTACAGTAAGAAGATTCTTAGTAACATCCTAGTTAAATATCCTGGAACATATATTTCACCCAAATAACAAGAACGGTATGGTTTAGGTCTGAGATCCAATATCTACGTAAATGAACCCTTTGCACTAAGAATCAATGATGTCCACACACTCAAAGCAAGCAAACCAAACCCCCTTGTAGGGAATTTAGAGCAATATTCTTCCTTTCCCCTGTTTCCCCTGTTCTGGTCACTGGCAGAGTTTCAGAATCCTTTCCACGCATTTAGAACTTCATGGAAGATTTTAGCAATTAGATCCCTATCAGCACATTGCATGAAAGAGCTAAAACCATCTCGAATATCAAATATCTTCCTAAAATTCACAAAATAACGCATGCAACTGCTCTTCAGCTCTAGCAGTTGATATAAAGATGCAGTCTGCAACCTCTCAAGCACGTTTGCTGTGTCTATGTCTTCCAGAAAACTGTTAGGGCACGCCTCTTTCAGGTCAGTGATATCATACTTGTCGGCTGCATATAGAAGCGCCAGTCGGTGGTTAAGAAATTCTTCATGTTGGATATTTCTGGTTCTGCCGGATTCTGGCTAAACTGTACGTTGCCGTTTGGATCCATGAGTCGATTGCCTCACGTAAGAGTTTCGGTGTGAAGTTCCTGCAAAACAAGGAAGCCACATCGGGGGTTGTGTCCGGATTAGCCCCTCCGACGCTCAAGTAAGTCTTTTGGTGAAGGTGGGATCGCTGTAAGTAAGGAAAAACTAGGGTTATGATTATGCGTACCTTCATCACAATGAAATCATACCTTATATATGAGATGGAAGCTAGGGTTAAGTCTCCACGTAGACTCCTACTTCTGCATGGAAGGTTTTCTCCTGCTAATGGGCTATGGAAAGTATGGATCGGGCTTGGGCTTGACATCTTTGATGAATGGACCGATTGGCCCACGGGTCGTCTTGACCGACCCGACCATAAATCCCCCTACTTCTCGAGTCTGAGCGAAGAGAAGGGTCGGAGGAGTATGTAGAGGTTTTGTAGCTCGTACATAGGACGACTCGTAATTGGGGCGATCGGTCGGACATTGAGGTAGCTCGCCCGTGGGACGACTTATGAGGTGGTCGGTTGGTCGGTCAATGATGTTGTAGCTCGTATACGGGACGGCTCGTAATTGATTAGACAGATTAGCTGAGTGCCCTAATCGGTCGGCATCGGCACTTATTACACAATAGCTCGCGCTACGCAGATCGAGAGGTCATCATTAGTGAGCGTGTGGAGCATTTATTGTCGACGGCGCGTGCCCTCTGACAGTTTTTCAGAATCCGGAACGTATCGTCCTTGTAACCGTTGTACAGCTGTCATGCGCGTCCTTTCAACTGTTCGCGCCGCTCCAAATTTTGAATAACCCTAATTCTCCTTGGCTCAGACTCTGCCGCGTGTCGAGCTTCGATTGGGTGTTTCTTCTACCCGCCCTCTATAAGTACTCGGAGTCGATGAGTTGCAGAGTTTTTTACCCTTTGCTTTCGTTCTCCAACTTACACTTTGCTTTCGCTTGCTTACAGCTTTCGGAGTTTTCTTCCAACTGTCGTACAAATTTCGGACCTCTTATCACTAAATAGGTACGTCCTCTTCCCTTATTTCCTCTCCTAAATTTCCTCTTGATGAGCATGTTGCCCTCCGATTCTCGAAGTGTGGTTTCTCCAAGGGATGATGTTGCCGAAAGGGCGTCTGAAGTCGTGGCTGAGGGGATGGCGACATCGAGGTTGAGCGATGTTGAAGAGATCTCGACAAGAGAGCGAAAAGATGGGTTGGTCGTAAAGGAGCCGCCCAAAAGCAAATCGAGGATGGCCGCGGCGGAGTTGAGTCGGTCGATTCTTAGGAATGAAATCCCTCGGTCCTGGAAGCCTAGGCTGGCCTCAGGAAATGAAGGAATCCATAGCAACATAAGTGGGTGTTTTGCCGTCTCTGAGAGTTTCTTCTCGATTGGTGGCTTGAGACTTCCTTACATCCCGATCATCGACGAAGTATGCGCTGATTATCAACTAAGGCCGAGTCAAATTCCTCCGAATGGGTGGAGGTTCATTAATGGTTTGGCTTTGTTATGCCATCAGTTTGGCTGTCTGCCATTGGTCAACATCCTGCGCTGCTTCTTGAGAATGGGCCAGAGCCCGAGCTCTAGGGGTGGGATTCCTTCTCTGATGTATAAAGATGCCTGATATCGCCCAGCCGGGACAGCTTCTAAAATTACCGGTTGGCGAACGAAATATTTCTTCGTAAAGCCTCCGGGGTCTTCCTTCAAGTCCCAACCGTGGAAGTATCCCCTAGCCGAGCGATGGAACGACTCGTCGAACCTGTCTCTTTTTAGAGAGGAGCGGGAGGTGGTTGGTCGTATAAAGGAGCTCGGCCAGTATAACTTCACTTGGCTCATTTCGGGATACCGTGGGGGGGCCTCAGCCAATTCTTTTTTAATTGACCCCCCTCCACAAGTTGTCAGGCTAGGAGAGGAAATCGCCCCACCTGGTTGACCCCTCGTGGTTGAATTGTTTACCATGCTTGTAGGTTGTGGTTCGACTTCTAACATGTTTTCGTTGTTTGTGCAGCCATGGTCAAAGTTCATGCTTTCAGCGCCCCCCCCAAGTCTGGCAAAGGTAAGCGCAAGCTTACCGGGCCTTCAGAGGCTGGAGGATAGGAGGATAGGGGGGAGGCCAGCTCAATTATCATTCGGCCCACTGCTTTCGAGCAGCAAAGTGTTCCTCCTACCGTTTCAGAGCCGGCTGCGGTGCCTGCTATGGTCATCTCGCCTGGTGAGAGCCTGGTAATTATTGAGGAAGAGGAGGAGGAGGATGATCGACCTCTTAAGAGGAGTAGGGTCGTTCGAGTAGCTGACCGATCTCCTCGTCCTCTAGACCGAAGCAAAGGGAAGGAGAAAGCGGGGGGTGCTGATAAATGGGAGCCAGCGATTAGTCTTGACAGGACTGCCTTGATTGGTAACATCGAAATCGCTCTTCATATTGCTGAGAGGGTGATTCCTCCTCCGGATGGGGAGCACTTTGACTCGTTAAATATTGAGGAGTTGACGGGCCGTGCCATCCGTAATTCTGTAAGGGAGGTGGCTTTCGCTTTATCTATGCATCAGCGCATCGAGTTGCTGAATCGGGAGATCCATTCCCTCCTTGAGCAGGTGGATAATTTAAAGACCGAGCTCTCAGAGGCCAGAGAAGAAGGAGACTTCTCTCGGGCTCAACTCTCTTCCTTGGAGGAGGAGCGTAACGTTCTGGGAGCTCAGCTCGCTTTGGGAGAGGAGGAGAGGAGCGCCTTGAAAGCTCGACTCACCGTGGAGGAGGTTGAAAGGGTAAGGGCGATGGCGGCGAGGAACAAGTTGTCCGAGGAATGTTCAGTGTTGCAAGGGAAGCTGGAGTCGGAGAGCAGGCTTAAGGCAAAATACCTCGAGGATTGTCATGCGGCGATGAGTGGCTAGGCGAGAGCCGAAGATATGCTGAGGAGGGAGCGAGCCTCCATAAAGAATCAAAGGATCGAGGCGATCAGGCGATGGCAGAGGCGGTTCTTGCAGGAGGAGTGCTTGGAGTACTCATGTGACCTAGCCCTCCTGATCCTGAAAAATTGCTATGACTTTTGCGTCCCTGAGGGGTCGAACGGTCCTCCGTTTGACGGATTTGCCGAGCCGATGCTTCCTACCGTTATTGGTCTTTCTCTGGAGGAAGTAAGGGAGAGAGCCATGGAGCCCTGGGCATTCGTCTGCTTCTCCTTCTGTTGATTTTTTAAGCTCACCTGGTCGGGCTTGTGGCCAGGGCAAATTCAAAGGAATGAAAATCTTTATTTTGTTTCTTCATTTTTTCAAAGCCAATTTCCAAGTTTATGTTCTTTGTTTTGGACGTATAGTGGGATTTAATGAAGTTGCTCATGGTCGACCGGCATCGAGGTCGACTTGTAGTCGAGGCCGAGCCAAGGTCCCAAGGATCTTGTCTTGGCGACCGATCGACCGTAGTCGATCTATGTAGATGCCGAGCGATGGTCCCAAGGATCTTGTCTTGGCGACCCGACCGACCGTAGTCGATCTATGGAGATGGCGAGCGAGGGTCCCAAGGATCTTGTCTTGGCGACCCGACCGACCGTAGTCGATCTATGGAGATGGGGAGCGAGGGTCCCAAGGATCTTGTCTTGGCTACCCGACCATAGTCGATCTATGGAGATGGCGAGCAAGGGTCCCAAGGATCTTGTGTTGGCGACCTGACCGACCGTAGTCGATCTATAGAGATGGCAAGCGAGTGCTGATTGGATTTTCTACTCTTTGCCACATATGATGGAACTTTTATTGCCAATAAATCTGAAAACCCCTTTATTGATGATAATGAGGGCGTGGGCCGTTAAAAAACTGTCTGGCAGGGACAAGAAAAAGGTTCCCACGTGTTGTATACAAAAAAACGGTAATAAGTAAAGACTAACTAAAGTAAAACTTATCTATTGGTAGAACGCCTTCAAGTTTCGAGAGTTTCATGGCCTTGGTAGAACCTTCCCTTTCGCATCGCGTAGGATGTAAGAGCCATGCCCGGCTTGCTTGATCACTTGATTGGGTCCTTCCCACGCTTGTCCGAGCTTTCCAGGATGCTTCCCAGCCACCTCGGCCTTTCGTAGGACGTATCCGCCTACCTTTACGTCGCTCGGCTTTACCCTTCTATTGTAGAATTTGGTGGCTTTTTGCCTAATGGCTTCCGAACGAGCGGCTGCCCTTTCTCTATCTTCACTGAGGAGAACAAGTTTCGCTCTACGGGCTTCATTATTCCGTTCTTCTTCATAGTCCGACACCCTTTGATTATGCAGTGCCACTTCTACTAGGACTAGGGCTTCTGCCCCGAAGGTCATCCTAAAAGGGGTTTCCCTGGTCGCCCCGTTCGGTGTGGTTCTGTATGCCCACAATACTTCGTCTAGTTCTTCCACCCAGGTCTTTCGGCCATCTAGGCGCTTCTTGAGAGCACTCATTATTTTTTTATTAGTATTCTCCGCAAGGCCGTTGCTCTGAGGGTGAGCTACCGAGGTCAGTTGTAGCCTTATCTTTAGTCGGTCTCATAAATCTCTGAACTTTTCGTTATCGAATTGTCGACCGTTGTCTGCTACCAGCACCATAGGCATTCCGAAGCGAGTCAGTATATTTTTCTTGACGAAATTCTCCTCCCTCTGCTCGGTAATTGTGGCGACCGTTTCCGCTTCTGCTCATTTGGTGAAGTACTCCACTGCCACTATCAAGAACTTCTTCTATCCGGGACCGAGAGGGAAAGGCCCCAGTATATCCATTCCCCATTGAGCAAAAGGTATAGGATGACTCACAATTTTCATCCTCTCGGTTGGCTGGTGAGATAACCTACTGTTTCTCTGGCAGGCCTCACATCGGTCGACTTTCTCCTAGCAGTATTTCCTCATCGTCGACCAGTAATATCCCTGTCTGATCAGCCTATGGGCTAACATTCTGCCTCCGACGTGGTTGCCACACATTCCTTCGTGGACTTCGGCCATTGCTTGTCCTGCCTCTTCCTCGTTCAAGCATCGCAGCAGCGGCCAGTCATAAGAACGCTTGTACAG
>JAOTAZ010000218.1:674975-693659 GCA_025629785.1 Erythroxylum oxycarpum | reverse complement strand
ATTCTTTGAGATTTGGCATCCTACCAAACTTTGGCCAATTGATGATATGCTAAATCACTGTAGCATTATGATTTTGCTTGTGGTCTAGCTACGGGAGTGATGATTTTGGTTGAGCCAACCTTTTTGTTTGTGGTCCATAGGAGTCTCTTAGATATGATGCAAAATGGATTTTGTTGTATCCCTGATAAGAGATTTCTGTATGAAAATTTTGAATTGGAGTTTGTAAGGGGAAGGAGAAGCAGTCCTCAATTTGCCTCAGGTTAGGTTTGAGCAAGAGCCTTTTGTGACAATTCGATAGTTGATGGTATATAGACATAATGGTCTAGGAAAAGCAGATTACAGATGAAGTTAGATTAGGCTTATTGGATATGCTGAATTTGGCAACCACATAAAAGCCACTTAGTTTCTACTGAGAAGCAGTCTCCTCCAGTTTATTGGATTTTTAGTTGTCCAGATCCTATGTCAGGAATGTACTAAATGTAAATGTAACCTGATAGAAAATAACAACAAACATTTTCCTCCACTTAAGATTTTCTTTTCCAGGTTTTCATTAAAACTGCAATACTTAAAGGGCCTGATACTGTTTTACAGGTTGCCATACTCCTCCAACTCCATCACCAAGATCTGCATCCAAGAAGTTAGCATCACCATTCCGCTGCCTTTCTTTGAAAAGGATGGAAGAACTTGGAGATGAAACTGAGCATCTGCAGCAGCCCCAGAATGAGCCATATCAAGATCTTGAGACTGCATATGTAGCTCATGCTTGTTTAACCTGGGAGGCACTTCACTGTCAGTATACACATATGTGTCAGAAAATTTCATGCCAACCCGAGAATCGAACCTGTTACAATCAAAGTGCTGAGCAGTTTCAACAATTCCAAGTGTTATTGCAGAGATTTATTGAAAATGAGCCTTTTGAGCTGGGTATGAGAGCAGAAGTTTACGCTCGTACCAGGAAAATTTTGCCTAAACTGCTTCAGGTTCCAAACATAAAAGGTGAGTTCTCTGCCATTACAAATAAGTCCTAATTACGAGTTCACTTCGTAATCCAATGGACTATGAATTTCTTATATAAAATAATGAATTTCATCGATATCTACAGCTTCAGATCAAAGAGAAAAAGAGGAAGAAGAATCTGATTGGGTAGTTCTTGCTCATGATCTTATCACCATCATTGAGAGCTCAGTCCTCACTTTCCACCTCTTCATCAAGTTGGATAGGAGAAAACAGAATCGTGTTTTAAACTTGTTTGGAAATCAAAACCAGATCGCAACCCCTCTTCAATTGATTCAGTCCTCACTTGAGAAGGTTAGACTTTATCGTGTTATTGTAGTTCAATTAATTTTGTATATCAAATATAATATGCTGAAGATTGTTACTTTTTGATGCTGTTGGTACCTCCCTTTCAACTTCAATCCATGTAAAAATTTGCAGAAGAAGACTAAGTTGAAGGAACTCTGTAAGAAGAGTAGAGCTTGGAAGAAGAAATCTTGGCCGCAAGTGTATGCAGATGTTGAACTGCTGTTTAGCCTAATTGACATTAGGCTCATATCCAGGGTTCTTAAGATGGTCAGAATAACTAAAGAGCAGTTGATTTGGTGTGAAGAAAAGATGAAGAAACTACATTTATCAGATGGGAAGTTGCATAGAGACCCTTCTGCCACCCTGTTCCCCTGTTGATAGCTGCCACCCTGTTTATCAGGTGGTGTGGAGGGGTTGGAAGGTATTACTACAGCTTTTGAATCTCTGTAGTTTGCTGAACATAAATTACTTGACTTGTAGATTGTTTGAAGATTGCTTCTCCCTGGCCAATATCATTTCAAGTTCATTTCCTGTTTTGTCCCCATTTGTGTTTAACCATGTCTAACCCATATTTCGTTATTTCTAAACCAGTTCATCCAAGCTTTGTGCAAATGTAAAAAGTCATCACCACCTGGTCCTTCAGATTTCAACATATTAAGAGAATAAGCATTAGTATTTAGTAATGCAGAGTTAAGCAAGTAAATGAAAAGGAAATGGCCTCAAACCCCAATTTGGTAGTAAGATTTAAGGAGAATCATTCCTTTCACGAGTTGAAAGCCTTATGAGTTTATCCAATATAAATAGGATTGACAATGTGTCGGTCTCGTATGAACTCGAACACAACGCTTTTTGAACTGAAACTCGAGCATAATTTTGTGCTCGAATAGGCAAAAATACCCGAATTTGAATCTGGAAAATTCAAAATTTTTCAATAAAATTAGAATAAAAGTCAAGTTTTTTCAATTTGATTCGTTTTAAACATATATTTTAATAATTTTAATATATTCTATTAATTAGACATACACATTTTTATTATTTTTTGATCAAATTCTGATAAATTTACCTAATCTAAATAAAAATTGATGAAAAAACTAAAAAGTGTGAATTATATTTGAAAATATTAAATTATAATAGTTATTAAGAAATGAATTGGGCCTGTTTTTATTGTGATTGTCACATAAATCAAGATGTCATTTTCTTGTAAGATACCGTCTCCCTCCCAAAAACTGGAAGGGAAACGTATTGCTATGTGACAACATCCAAAGAACTTCTAATCATAAGGACAATCAATAAATGATGTCAGCTACAGTTTTGTTGCCACGTGTCACCAACCCATTTCCTCAACAACTTTAACTAACACGTGTCTTAGCATGACCTGGTATAGCTCCCATTGTAAGACCAAAAAGCCCATAACTTGGTAGACAAAGATGATGAGTAAATCTGAGAACCTCATGCTTGTTTTGCCTAGTGGCTGTTTGGTCATTGAGTATGATAGATAAACAATGAAGTCATCTGGTTTAAGCAATTGATGAAGAATAAATTAATGGGAAATAATGAATAGACGTGGGATTATAAAGAAATATAAAAGAAAGCCCAAAGCGTGAATCTTTAGCTAACTTGGAGGGTTTTTTTGTAGGTGAGTTTTGTATTTTCCAAAGCAAAACAACCTTCTGTAAGTTCTGTTAGACTTTGTGTGTCCTGAACAGAGCTTTCCAATAACGGTTTTGTTTCGAGCTTGGAGAGCTGTTATCGTCTACCAGGTACAGAGCTTTGCTTGCATACGTGTGTGTCTGCTTTGCGGGTGGACGGGGTTGAATTATGTATGTATGGCTATGATCATTTGAGTTGATTGGTCGCTTTTGGTATCTGTAGAGAGTTTTCATGAGCTTACGGTTTAAGGGCTGCTTTAATTTTCAAGAAATTGGCTTACTTTCTTGTCTTTCTTCAGTTGTGTTGAGACCTGTGGGTGGGTTGAGAGTAAAGGTGAGACTTTTTGGATAAAGATGAGGCCTTTACCTGATAAAAATTGTAATCAGTATCTGTTATAAGGATAGATGATATCAAAATTTATTTTTGAAAGATTTTGCTATGCGAATACTGATTCTGTGTTTCTTTTCTTCTACAAAATAGCGGGTGTAGGTGGGTGGATATGTTTGTTCGGTGTTAACGCAGACACTTATAATGACACGAGCAACTTTGAATGTCGACATGAATAATATATTGCCAAATACTTGATTTCTGTTCTTGGTCTGGTAAATGTTGATTGAAAGTCCTACTTTGTGGTAAAAAAGAATATGGTTGAAGCTAAATGACTGTCGAAACCTAACCGTTGGATTCTGAGTATCTATTTTCTGTTTGTTGTTTCCGGGATTTTTTATGACTTTGACATTGATGAATGTAGCACTGAATTGACAATGGAATGGCTGCCTTGGAGGAACTGATGCTCTTTTTTCCGTTAAATAGATAATGCTATAAGAGGTTGTTTGACAATTCTTGGTGGGATGGCAACGGAGAGCCCTATGAGATTGACTGAGACTACTGGAGCTAGGAAATGGCCCTTCACTAAGGAGACAACTATGCTTGGATCACCCTTAAGTAACATGACAACAGAAGAATTGAGCTTCCTTTTGAAGGGGGATAGAGTACAAAAATATGATAGAAACACTGGTCCTAATCGAAGCGGTAGTGCTCCACCAAGCATGGAGGGGTCATTTGCTGCTATCGGAAATCTTTTAAGTCAAGGGAGCTTCAACCTGGATTCTAGCCTGGAGAGTCTCAACAGTGTTATTGAAAATTGTGAGTCTGAGGAACAACTGCGATGTGATCCATCATATTTTGCCTACTACTGTTCAAATGTCAACTTGAATCCAAGGCTTCCTCCGCCTCTTATGTCAAGAGAGAATAGACGGCTAGTACGCCACATTGGTGGTTTGGGAAATAATTGGAAATATCCTTCTTCAGATGATAGTGGCAATAAAGTCTTTCAAATTACTCGAGGTTCATTAGCAACTCACAAGGAGGAACCTGAGGATGAAAGTTCACCTGGAGAAGGTTCAGAAACTTACTCAGAGAATGGCAATTTACTTCATTCTAGTGAAAATTCAATCTCTTTGGCAGCTTGCCACAAAAGTATGGTTGATCTGATACAGGTATATGACTTACTCTTTCAAATACATGTGAATGGAGTATTTGTAAAATAGGATACTGATAGTTTTATTAGCCTTTTTCCTGTGTTTCCCCTGTGTTCTTGAATATTCATCTGTTGAGCTAGTTGAGTAGAAGTTGAGAGTTATGTATATGATGGTTGTCCATGTGATGCAAAATGCTTTTGCAGTATTTTCCTAGTGGAAAAATTCGTGCTCAGTAAAGATGCTCGCTGTAGTACTATGCACAACTTCCTGCATGGTTCTGTTAGGAATCATGTGAATTTGCCTCACAGCATCAAATCCTGCATGGTTCAATTCTTAGACTATGCATGAATTGTGAGGGTCCACAAAAGTACTATCTTATCTAGTTAAATAGAGGTATTAAAGACTATCAACAACATTATACATTGTTGAATCAGAGAATGGTTCACCTCTATGAATGTCGATTCTGTAGAGGTCAATTTGGATTAGGCATCAGATTAACCTTGTCCACCTTACTGGAGTGAAGGCAGACTCGTGCTTTATTTTTTCTTGAGATAAGAACAAGCTATTCTTTTCCCATTTGGCATGCAGACCCATAAAGTAATGCAACTTCCCAAAGTCTTTTACAGCAAATTTGGACCAACCGTATGATCAAAGTTTCAATATGTTTTGCAGCATTGCCAGTAATAATTATATCATCCACATAAATGAGGCAAAATAGTTGGATATCTCCTTTGGCAAAAGAAGAACAATATGTTTGTTTTTGAACCTTGAAATTCAAGGGTAATCAAGAATTTGTAAGGCACCGATGCCAAACTCGAGGTGCCTGCTTTAGACCATAGAGGGATTTTAGAGATGACAACGTGATTTGGATATTGTTTGTTGCAATATCCAAAAAGTTGTTCCATATATACTATTTCATCTAGAGTGCCACGTGGAAAGGAATTGGAAACGTTTATCTGTTTAATAGGCCAACCACATACTACAAAAGATAAAACAAGTCTAATGGTTACTGATTTTATAACAGTACTAAATGTATCACTGAGATCCAGTCCAGGTTGTTGGTGTATCCCTTTGCAATGAGGCGAGCTTTATAATGCTTTGTTGCGTCCTATAATATTTTGAGATAAAGTTCTATGCTTCCATGTTCCATTTTGAATCAAGGCATTGTATTCCTCCTTCATTGCTCGATACCAATTTGAATTTTAATTGCCAAGGAGTAGCAAGTAAGTATTGGTTCAGTGTGAAGTTTGAATTCTTTGGGTTTGCCCAGTTTTGACCAACTGATCTAGGGGTCAGCCTTTTGTGGTTGTTGAGGTGGAGAGGTTATTGGATTGGGATATGTTAACAACTAAGGATGGATACTTTGGGATGAGTAATGTCATTTGTACAGGAGTTGTCGTTTGTGGGTGTTTTGTAGGTGTGTGTGAATTATAGCGGAAGAAGATTGGAGAGGCAACCACAGTAAAAATGGAAGTAATAGGACTAGTTGTTAAATTGATATTGGGTTGCACGACAAGAGATGAAATGAGATGATGACCGTTACATGGTGCAACTGCATTATGGACCGCAAAGGGAAAGACCTGACCAAATAAGACCTGGTGTGAGATGTGAAGTCTATTAGAATCAAGTATTATATAAAGAGAGTAGAATGGCTGTTAAGCCGTACATTGTTCTGATAAAATAAAGAAGCCCATTGAAGAGGAAGGCATCTTGTTTATTGTATTATATAATATATACAGCTATGGTCTACATAAAGATAGACACTAATCAAGATTTTTTTTTTGTTGGAGAAAGTGACACTAATCAAGATATTAAGGTTACAGATACAATAACAACATTGATTCGTAAATGGCCTCTAAAGTCTTGGTTTGATTAGTGGGTAAAGATCTACTTCCCAGTGAATGGCAACTTGAGATGCTTTTTTAGAAATTGGTAGTGGAAGTTTTCATTTCCCATTTCTTTTAGTGGAGAGCAGTAACATAACAGTTTTATGATCACTTCATCTCTAACATGGAAGTTATGAGTTCTCTCATTAAATTTTTTTCCTCCTGGTTCTAAGGCATTAATGTTTCCCACCATCTTGTACTGATGGATTATGTGCAGGAAGACTTCCCTCGGACTCCTTCACCTGTGTATAATCTGTCTCTGTCTCCAAGCCATGGAGCAGAGGAAGCAAATGATCATTATACTCATACTCTTTCATCCAAAGTTTCTTCTATCAGGACATCAAGAGAATTAAAAGCAAGCCCAAGTTCCTCTGATGGTTGTGTTAATACGCATGCCACAGAGGTAAATGCTATAAGGTTAATAACTAAGAATGATCCCTCTACCACAACTTTCCCCAGCTCATCATGTCTCAATGGGACACCAAGCAGAGAGCTGAATAAGACAAACACTTCAGGTACTTGTTTGGAGGTTGATCCTTTGGTAGGCAATTCCATTCAGTGTGGTAATTCGAGGAAGGATCTTAGTATAAAGAAGAAACAAGATGATAAACAATCTTATGGGAGGTTGTCACAGCGTCATGCACATGTACAGCAACAAATTCCTTTTCAGTCTGTGCTCAACCCTCCTTTATATGCTTCAGCAGCAGCATGTATGACTGCAGGAACTCCATTTTATCCTAACTTTCAGCCTTCTGGTATATACTCGACACACTATGGCATCAGTGGATACGCTCCAGGTCCTCCATTTCTTCCCCCATTTTATGCTGGATATTCTTTTCAAGGAACTGTGCCAATTCCTTTTGGTGCTTCCTCTGGCCTAAAGTTTGATGGTAGGAATGCCCCTAATTCAGCTGGAGAGACAAGTCCACATGCAAGTGGATTGCAACATGTGGGAAAGTTCTATGGGTCTAATGGTGTAATGCCGGAACCTTCTTTTGTGGATCCTCTGCACATGCAATATCTTCAACATCCTTCTGATGAGACATTTGGAAACACAGGTCATCAAAGTCGCTTTGCGTCAAATGGGAATACGAGCATCCAGATTGATGCGTATACCCATCAAAAAGATTCATCTATTGCTGCTTATATGAGTGATCAGAATGTGTCGCATACAACATTTGGAAGTCGAAGTATTCCAAGTCCTGGAAAATTGGGGATCAGCAGCAGCAGTTTGTACAATTTCCCCCCTAGCATTAGTGCCATGACCCAGTTCCCTACCTCATCTCTTCCATATCCTCTATTACCTTCATCTGCAATAGGTAGAATAAATCGTCCAAGCCACCACATTGACATGAGGGTTCCCCAAGGTTTAAGTAGGAAAGCAGGAGCCTATTCTGGCAGTCAAGGACAGAGAGGAATGAGCAGCTTTGATGACCCGAAGAGGCATTATTTACTTGAAGAGCTAAAATCAAACAGTGCCCAAAAAATTGAACTTTCTGATATAGCAGAGCGTATAGTTGAATTCAGGCAGTATTCTATACTGACTTTGTGTTGCTTTTTTCTCCATAATGTGTTTGTTATGTCATATGCAGTATAAAAATTAATTTTTACTGCGTGTCCAATTCCAGTGTTGACCAGCATGGAAGCCGATTTATTCAGCAAAAGCTGGAACAATGCAAAGTTGAGGAGAAGGTTTCTGTATTTGATGAAGTACTTCCTCATGCTTCAAAGTTAATGACAGATGTATTTGGTAATTATGTTATTCAAAAGGTAACCTCTTGTCAGTTGCCTGCTTTACATTTTTTTTGCTCAATAAGCTGCCTGCTTTAACCCCAATCCATCGCTCTTGCTATAAGAATTTGCAATTAAATGTTGAGTGCTAAATGATGTTGCTGATTCTTCAACTTCAGTTTTTTGAGCATGGAAGTCCTGAACAGCGAAAGGAGCTTGCAGATAGACTTAGGGGGCAGGTTTTGCCATTGAGTCTGCAGATGTATGGTTGTCGTGTAATACAGAAGGTACTCTAGCTGGCTTAAAGAAATAATTTGCAAATCTGTTTTTATTTCTTCTATTACATTTTTTTTTCTTTCCTCTGAATATACGAAATGGTGTACTACATCAAAAACAATAAATTACTTTAAATGATGTTTACTGAATATAATGATAACATTGAACTGACTTTTTGGATAGCTTTAGGCTGTAGTTCGAGGCATTGGAGATCTATCTGGATGATGAGTTGGCTTAATTGTTGCTGTCACTTAATGATTTCTGCACAGGTTATATATGATAATCAGAACTTCAAAATTTTGTTTCTCTAGGCCTTTGAAATGATTGGCCTTGACCAGAAGATAAAGCTTGCGCAAGAGCTTGATGGGCATGTGATGAGATGTGTGCATGATCAAAATGGAAATCATGTAATTCAGAAGTGTATAGAGTGTGTTCCTGTAAAGAATATTGATTTTATTATATCTGCTATTCAAGGCCAAGTTGCCACACTTTCCACGCATCCCTATGGTTGTCGTGTTGTTCAGGTATGATTGCGTAGCTTGTTGAGTGTACAGCGAGTAGGCATTTTCCTTTATTCTTTACCTAAGTTCTTGTTTTGGTCCATGATAGAGAATCTTGGAGCATTGTTCAGATGAGCTGTATAGTCGGTGTATAGTGGATGAAATCTTAGAATCAGCTTACCTTCTTGCTCAAGACCAGTATGGCAATTATGTTATCCAGGTTCATCATATTTTCTCTCTGCTTTTTGTTTTGTTATTTATTTATGCTGTTTGATCTGTGGCGGTGAATAGTATGTGGAGTCGTCATCTGTATCATCACTTTTGGAACTTTTATGATCCCAGTGCATACAAGATTCAGCAGTTATTTTTGTACTCTAACTTCACTAGCAATTGCTGATATGTGAATTCTGAAGGCAAGCAAAACCTTTTCTGAAAAATGACATAAATCTCTTGAAACAATCATGCATCTGTATCCTTTTCCGAATGAGTGGGTTTCAAGTTCATTTTCTTGTCTGTTTTTCATATTAACTTTATTCAGAGTTTTCCAAAGTCTTACGTTTCTTTTTCCCTTTTTCTCTTGCAATCTCAAAATCATTATGCTATTTGCAGCATGTGTTGGAGATGGGAAAGCCCCACGCGAGAAACCAAATTATAAGAAAGTTGACTGGGAAAATTGTGCAAATGAGTCAGCATAAATATGCATCGAATGTGGTGGAGAAGTGCTTGGAATATGGTGATACTTCTGAACGAGAACTTTTGATTGAGGAGATCGTTGGACAATCCGAGAAAGATGACATCTTGTTGGTAAGTGGAACCGAAGTGAAGGCTTGTTATGTAGTATTCCTTGTAATTTTGTAACTTCTATTTTCCTTTGATTTTCTTGAAGTCTGAATTAAATGAAAAGGCATAACTAGTCTGTTTTGCTACTCTGGTAATTCCGTTCTTGTTTATTAGTACTACTCGCTGGTGCCAAATTCGTTTTCTGAACAAAAGGTTTCTTCAACATGAAGTTTGTAACAAAACTAGAATTTGAGTTTGTATCTCAATTTAATATCATCTAGTATGCATCAGAATCTTACAGCATAAATGTTAGTTTATCACATGGAAGTTGAACTGCAGGAAATATGGTTTACTAGAGGTATTCCAAAAAGAAAATTCTGTGAAAATTTCAGATTACATTACGCCTGCTGATTATCTGTTGTTGCCCTTTTATGTGACAGACAATGATGAAGGACCAATTTGCTAATTATGTGGTCCAGAAGATTCTGGAAATAAGCAATGATAGACAACGTGAAATATTACTTGTTCGTATACGCATCCACTTCCATGCTTTGAAGAAATACACTTATGGAAAGCACATTGTTGCGCGTTTTGAGCAACTGTATGGTGAAGGTACTTGAATTCTGTTATACCAACAATTTAGTAGTTCCTGTCTCTGCACACTGTCATGTTTCTGAACTGGAATTTTAAAAGATTGAAGTTTGTCTTTATGCAATAGTGCATAAGCAATCACAATCAGCCTGCATCTTACAGTGACTCTTTAGATAGCTTTACGGTTTTAGTTTTACGAAAAGATCATTCTGCTCTCAATGCACTTATACTGACTATGATTGTAATCCAGATTGCCAAAGCTTGGAATCGTGAATTGCTGAAGATGATAAGGCCAGCACAATATCCTACTCGACTGATGTAAGAACGTCACTAAGGAGGAGTCTCGGCAAGTTAGTTAATAGGATATACTGAATACATAATCTGCTAAGAATGCTCCTGAGTGCCAATTAGTTCCTGAGGTTACAAAATCCGTACAGACACTAGCTAGTTTTATGTACATCGTGTATGTAAGAAGTTGTGAATGGTTATGCAAATTCTATGGGTGTATAGAAAGAAACAAAGGAGATTAGCTTCAGGTGATTATATGGTCATTTTTCATGAATCTTAAAGCTGTTTCTTTTCATCTGTGTCCCTTCTAAAATATGCATATTTGCTTGTGTCTGAACATGCTCCACAATGGCCCTTTTTGTTCTGGAAAAGGAAAATAAGACTTCGAACATTTTTTTGTGATCTGAGATTATGAAGAAGCTGATAAATGTAATCCTTTTTCCTAAGATATATGAGTGATTGAAGATCCGTTGTTTTCTCTTTAATACAGTCAACGGTTACATTATCTTGGAGGAAAATGACAGTGGCAATGCTATGTAACAGGATACACCTTGCCAATCACCTTAATGCAGGGAAGTAGATATTATCTTAATTAATTGCGAATGGTTAATTAATTTATTTAATAATTAACGTATAATTCCAAAAAAAACTTCATAGTTTCTGATTCCTTATAAACCAATCGTAAAAAATCATTCCCCTGTGATAGAAAAATAACATAAAATGCACAGAGAAAAGTAGAAAACCATTCAGCAATGAACAAAAACTTTTTTTTTAAAATCCCTCTTCTAAAGTGTTTCTTCTGGTCTTTGGACAGAGCTATTCAAACAGACATGAAGAAGAAGATTAAAAAAAAGGGTATTGTTGAGAGAGAGAAGATGAAACAAAGGGTATTGTTGAGCTATAACAATCTCAGCTTTAGGATCTTTTAAGTTATTTGAGGTTTGTTGAATAGAGCTGTTGTTCCTTTTCCTTGACCCTGAGAAAAGCATACATATCAGTTAAAGACAACAGTAGTTCCTAACCAAACATTGAGCAAGGACCAAGATTTCCTGAGCTCCAAGTACGGCATGCCTGTAAGCTAACTAAACTCATCTTCATATAGATAGGCTTCTGACAAGTGCCACTTTGTTCACAACTACCAGCAATTCTATTTGTTTGGCCACTTGGGAAGGGAGCATGATCAAATGAGCAACTTACGCTGTAAAAGGTCTGGTTATGAACTAACAAAATTTCTCATTGATGATAAATAAACCTCTTGTGTGCATGTTAGAAATTGACACTTGACAATTTTCTGGCAAAAAACTGTAATGGGCATGCGAAAAAAATGATAGCCCAAGCTAATAACCTGCGGGCCTGGAAAATGGAAACCAGTGCAGAAAATAGCAGCTTCTACCTTGGATCTTCCATACAGCAAACAGCAAGTTTGCAAGGACCCTTCTGTATTATGAATAGAAGCTGAAAATACTAAGCTCAAAACAGGAGTTATGGTAGCGGTTACGGGAGCTGTTTCTTCATGAGCAGTATGTCTTTAAAGGCTTCATAAAACATCCAAGTGATGCCAGATGAAGGCATAACTTTTAGACAACTTGCCCCCCACCCCCTGTAAAGGCCCCTCAAGCCCCTTTCCTGAATGATTTCTGAAAGTGCTGCTGCCATGTGAGGGGGACACTTACCCTGAAGTGCACCGACCATTAGTCGTTTCCTGGCTACTTCTAATGGAAAGCTGATCGTACTGGCAGTAAAACCTGCAAAACATAAATAGAGTTAATATTATAGGAGCTCAATAGTCACTCTTCCAAGAACTTGACCATTCTTGCTAATTGTTTTAAATAGTTTTTAGCTGAGATAAATCAAGTTAGCAGTCATTTTTACTATATTTGTCTTGGAAAATCAAAGGTGAATTTTCAAGGCACATTAGTGTAAGAAATCTCAATATCTCACCTGCAAGAGCTCCAATGATTAGCATTTCAGGGCGGTTTAATGACTCTTTATTTTTTGAGTGACAGTAGGACGTCTTCATTGTTTCGTACATGAAATAATAGCATGTACTATATGGAAGCATGCCTATTAAAGTAGGTGAAATACCAGCATAGAAGCCACCAATACCTCCACTGTTGTATATTTGGCTAATTGCTACATTTAGACTAGGATATATATCAGGACTTACAGTTAACCGATCCTGTAGGAATTCCAAGGAAAAAAATTAGTTCTGTGGAAAGAATAGATATATATTTCTATGTTCTTACAATAAACTCATAACAAGAAAAAAGATTACAGCCCAGATATCTGATCCCCATTCAAATCCTGCTTTAACCAGGCAAGTGCTTTAAGATTGATTCAGGGTCAAAAGTTGTTAGTACCTTTAAAACTTCAAGAGGATGGCATGCAAGAGTGCTAATAACCCCAGCTGCGGCACCGGCTACAGCAACTGGAGAAATCCAGGAGAGGGACATGTTGAAATGAATAGGACCAATTTGCAGTTTTGGGCAATCAGCCTCATTCCACTTCTCTTGAGCTGATGTCATGGCCCTCTTGACACACTCAAATGTTGCAAACTCAATGGCCTGAGTAGGGATTATTCGAATAGTGTTAATGGCATTGCCAGCCCACAGTCCTTGCCAACCCTGCTGCTCGATGATCTCCAAGAAACTACCTGAAATGTTTTTGGATCCAACACCAACCACCATTCTTGTTCTGTATATTTCAAATGTTACAAGTTCGACAATAGAAGTTCTTCAAATCATTGGTTGCCATCAAATAGCAGGTCTAGTCACTTAGAATCTAAAGCCATTATCTGTGATCTAATATTCAAATTTCTGATGTAATTAGTATCAGTTAGAAGAGCTTTTGAATATTTCAATTTCAATAGTTATGCTGGTCAAATGCACAATGGTGTGCAATAATATAAACATGCCATCATGAATTCAATTCAAATGCAAGCATAACTTCAGTATCAATCAAGCTGTACCTTTTTAAATACTATTCTAAACCAAGTAAAGTATATAATCCAATGTTTCTTCACTTATGAGCAGAATGAAGTCCAGTTGATTTCCAGCATTTTACAACTATCGCTTCATTATGTGTCTGTAATAAGACCTTCCTGCCTTAGCAACAATACAATGAATAACCGCATCTCAACCCCAAACAAAATACCATGCTCAATGTCTTGTTATAGTTTCCATACAGCATCAGAAGATGCAATCAAACTTGTTGTAAAAACAAAATAACGGAATATAATCAATCAAGAGTGATTGACAAAATACTTAAAATAAATGTTGTTTGTATATGCAAAAGAAACCTGATGGTCTCTAAAGGAGCAAGAACAACTTTGGTCATGGCACCAGCTAAAGCCCCACTGAGAAACTCGCCAACTTCTCTAGTCCTCAAGAAACCCTGAGTTAAAATAAAAGGAGATTGCTAACAACCTGTAAGTCAATGCTCTCTTCACAAAGAGTGTTCTTCACAAAGAGTGTTCTTTAAGGAGCAAAGTTAACAACAAACAGCAGCAGTAGTTACAGATTTCTTGGCAACTATGTGAATGGATACCCAGGTAAGTTACAATACGAACATATTTTCCTTGCAATCGCCATATTAAACGAAAGATTTCCAAATCATGAGTTATCAATTAGTTCATATTTTCTCACATGGAAATCATTCAAAGACCAAGGATCGTTGAGCTTAAGATTCGTTCCCCACAGCGACCATATTTAAACTAAAGCCAGCAAATATCTGTATAAACAAAAGAAGTTTAACAGCCCTGACCATTTGGAGAGATAAGTGCAGCAACAAAATTTGAAAGTAAAGTGTGTAAATGAATGGAATGAGAAGAGCATAATTCAATTAAAAATGTATGACATTTGCCCAAATTCTTACTCAACTAGGTGTCTCTCGAGACTTACTCCACCACTGTCACCTTCCCAACTTCCCCAATTCCTCAATAAACATACAGATAACATACTCATAAATGCCGACCATATGAAACTTTCAAGCAACAAAAAATATGTACTTCAACAACTCAATAACAGAAACGAAGAGCACCCACTTACTTTAAGAGCAAGACCAATGTCAGGGACTTGGAACTTGAGCTGGAAAGGAGGTGCAGGTTTTGAAGAAGAAGAAGAATGACTAATGGGTTCCATCTTCTCAAGGTCCAGCTCTTTGGGAAGCACCACCATCGTCATGTTAGTGTACACATCTCCAAAAACCCCTCCTCCGTACTTCTTCTTCTGCGTTCCAAAGTCCATATCTTTCAATAATCAGATCAAGAAATGGGCAAAAAGATTGAAGCTTTTTATGCAATTTCTCTTTTTCTCTGTTTCCAGAAGAGAAAGATATGATCTCTAACTTTCAGTTAATGAAACATTCACTTATATAAGAAATCAAAGACTCTTCTCCCAAAAGACAATAGACAGAGAGAGAGGAGAAAGAGATGGGAATTTGACGTGCCTGTGAACGAGTATCCTGGGACATTGACGGATTTGGAGTCTTTGGAGCTTGGAGGGAGGGGGAGAGGGAGAGACGGAAAGATAGATTTTTTTTCAATACCCTTCTTTCATTTTTCTCTTTTCTGAATAATTTCTTTTGATACCATACTTTTCTATACCCTTTGAAGGGTTAATTTTCCCTTTTTGTGTTAGATTTGCAAATACAAATTCTAGGGGCTCTAGGGTTTTATTGCAACGCTCAATTTAAGTTTGGCAGCATCTTGTTGAGACAGATAGAGACTCAGAGACAAAGTCGTTGCAAGCTTACACGGGCCTTAAAAGAGGCTTCAAAGTTAAGGAACATTTACAGTCACCCTTTTTCAAGAATTAGTGCCATAAATTCCTATGTTCCAATGTTGTTGGGCTAACTCAGGAAGATAAGTTAATGGAAGCTAAAACAACACCTCAAGGTTTATCTATGCCAACTTATTATATTAATGTCAAAACCCTCTTAGTTAAGTTGGTTATTAGTGTTCTTCATAGTACTAATTAGGATTGCTAATGGATAGACTTTGGGTCTAAAAAAATAATTTAATATAAAATTAGGTATTATTAAATTTAATTTGACTAATTAGTTAAGAGAAGTTGTAATTTAAGATTGTTTTAATATTTTATAGTTGATTGTATTCAAAATTTTTAATATAAATTTGAATATTATTAAATAAATTTAACTCGTTAATTTTAAATTAATTCGGATTGATTTGTCAACTCTAATAATAATGTAAATCTAAATATCCATAAAAAATTATTTATTGCCAACTTGCTCTTATTCACAAGAATTAGATGTTACAATTTCAAGTATTTCCAATTGTGTGGAACAAGCCAAATGTTATAAATGTGTTAAAAGTAGTTTTGGAAGAGGACAATAACATGTTTACAATGTGTCAAATTTAAAATTATACTCTTGCCTTGTTGACTCAAGTTAGTTGTCTCCTTCCATCCAAACCCTAATCTCAAGGCAAGTACGTATCTTGTTTAGTTATCTAAATTTCAATTTTTGAAGTATTTTAATAGCCAAAAGAAGCATCATAAAAATCTATGACCAAAGTGGGGTCTCATCAAATGGTCAAATACTCTTGTTGTTTCTCTTTTGTTGAAATATTAATAAAACTAAAGAAGTAATTGTTATGTCAAATTTATATTATTATGATTTCTTAAGATATCATTGAAGTAATGTCAAAAATTGTGTAAGATAATATATTGAGGGACTATTCTCTAATTTTATCCAAACGAGTACTTAGTATTGATCGGTACTGATACTATATCACATTAAAACCAAATTTAATATTAATTCTAGTATGATATTCGTAACATTGGCTCTGGTGTAACCTTGTCCAAATTTGTTGGTATAACTTTCAATCCAGAGAAATCCATGGACTATCGACAAATTTGTAGAGCTTTACAATGCGACTTTTACTTAACCAAATATAACATTCACGACTGACAAACTATGCTAGGTTTTGTTATAGGGAGACAATAATACAACTCTTTAAAAAATCAATTAAAGATCAACAACAAAAATAAAATAGTCTTCAACTTCAATCAATAAATTAGTATGAGAATAAGAAACTTAATAAAAAAATCAACACTGAGATTTATGTAGGAAATCCTCCGATATAGAGAAAAAAATCACAAGTCAAACTGATAAACAAATCTACTAAACTTAAATAAGGATTTATAAAATTTGACCTCTCACCCTATAATAACAGGTTGTCTTACAAAGTTTTAAGATTAAAATCATAGTAACTGTGAGGCTTCCAAACTCACCCATTTGATTTTTGCTGATGACTTAATCCGTCTCTAGGGGTTAGACATCCACTCAGTGCAATTACTTAAGGAATTTCTAATGTAGTTTCCAAATGGTCTAGTAGAGGCATGAATGTCCATAAAAGTAGTTTGTACTACTCTAAAGACGTGAGGAATTTGGTGGAACTCTCTAGGATTACTGAACTTCAACTTCACGATCTTCCTCTTAAGAACCTGGGAGTTCCTATCTCATATGCAAAGCCAAAGTACTCTTATTGTATTTCTATCATATAACGGTTCAAAGCTTGTATTAATGTTTGGCAAGATGTATTTCTGTCACTTGTTGCAAGGGTTACTCTGATAATTTTTGTGATGGGAAACCTCTATGTTTATTGGATCTCACACATTTTTTTACTCAAGAAAGTCATCACGGAGATTGATTGCATCATGAAAACTTTCTTATGGACTGAGAAATATGAAAACTCTAGGAAAGCTAAAGTCAAATAGAGTGAAGTGACCATCCTTAAAAGGTAAGAGGGCCAGGGGATTATCCTTATATCTCTTATGAAAAAAGTGATTCTGTGTAAAAGGGTTTAGAGGCTATTCATTGATAAACATGCTACTTGGGTGAAATGGCTACATGAAACATATCTCAGTAATGAAAGCTTTTGGTAAGTGTCTAGCAATGGAGACAATATTTGGGTACGGTTTGATAATTGGATTGCTCATAGTCCTCTCATTCAAAGTACTAAATTATCCAATCTCTTGAACAGGATTCCTCTTAACTCTAAAGTTTCTTCCTTAATGAACCAAGCACAATGGAATGGCAACTTCAGAGGATTCAACTTACTAGAGGACTTGATGCCTCAAATTAATGATACCAGCAGGTAGGATTTAGTACCACTCAACTGAGGTTGAACGATACCCCATTGTACAAAACTGCCTTTGCAACTGCTATTTATTATCTAGGATGGAAGGAAACAAGTGGATTTACAGGAATGAAGAAGTTTACAAGTACAATCTAGCTTATGATATCGTCAACTGGATCTGTGCCCTTATGATAGCTAACTCTGATCAACTTGCACTATTTATAAGCATGAAGGTCAAATGGAATCTGTAATGCCTGTTGTTAAATTTGTTTCCTTTTGTAATCTAATTTGGATTTTTTTTAATGAGTTATAATATATTGAAGAAAACTGAACCTTTAGAATTCTTCTTTTTTGGTTCAATTTATTTACTAAATAGGATCTAACTAAAGAAAAAAGAAAAGTTGTTGAGTCAATAAGCCAGCTGTTGGAATTATGCCTATTACCTAATCGTTATGTAATAGATTGAACATTTTAGTTTTGTGATTATTAAATTTAATTAATAACATAGTAAATGATTTTATTATCATATTACGCTTATTGTTTTTATTCTAATATGATAAGTCCTTGATTAAATTTATACACTTGTTATCATAATGGAGATTATGATAATGAGAGTCGTCTTTAAGATTTAATCTAAAAATGTTCTTGATCATAGGATCATCAAATAAGGACTTTAATGATCTGGTTAGATCAACATATATGTAATAGTATCTAATGGATAGATATTAGTAGATCTCATTTACTAAGTTACATATATAAATGATGCATACGGAGATATGATCATTGAACTAACCAAACTGAGAATTCCCAATAGTTAATATTATATATTAACTGCCAAGTGGGATATTCTTATCAGGATTTAAATGTATATTTTTCCTTTGACCTGAGATCATCATATTAATCAATAGGTCACTTATTATGTTTAAATGTCAGACCTAGCGTGTAAAAATGCTAGTTGAATGATCATTGGATATAATGAGGTACCTATCTGATTAGTGGTGAGTCAAGATGGGATTCATCAACTCTAGGTAATGAGTTTGAACTCTATGTTGTCATTGATCTTAATGGTTGTTTCAAGACCTTGGCCAGGGCGATTGAAT
>JAOTAZ010000218.1:632463-645420 GCA_025629785.1 Erythroxylum oxycarpum | reverse complement strand
TATAAAATGTTCATGTAATACTAAACAAATACGTCACATTAGTAAAAATAACTTTTAAACTTGATTTATATAAAATTTAAAAACTTAATCACTAAATAATTTTTTTTAAAAAAATTAAGGATTAGTTAATTTGTTATATATATTTACGCGGTGACTTGTTTTGTCACTTCTTTGAGGTAAATGTGTTCATACGACTTGGGAAGTGAGGATTGGTTGAAAGAGAGCTCCAAGTCCAATGAGAAGAAGAGTGCTATCGAAAGAGTTCTATAGTAAAACTATATTCCAACTTGCTCTTTCTTTAAAGTTCATGAGCAGATGTCATGTGCATAAGAACCATATGTCAAGTAGGCTGAAAAAAAGTCTAGAGTCCATCTTAATGAGGAAGGTTTGATTAGTTAATTAGTTTCTCTACTAGGGAACTTCATTGATCATGAGGCTAGCAATGATTAATCTCTGAAAAAATACCAATAATTAAGTTCAACTTGACCTTAGATTTCGATTTTAGTAAAGAAAAAATAAAATTAATGGAAAATGTACGATTTGTCTGTTACTTTTGACCATTGACCAACAAATTAATTAGCTTTCATGGCTTAATCTTTAACCCAAGTTGACATTTTCTTGTTAATTAATTAATTTAAGTATGATGTTTGAGGTTTGAACGGATATGTACGACTGTTCTCTAATTATCCCCTTTTTTTTTTTGAAAGGCTCTCTAATTATCCCTTTGGATTGTAGTATCTATGCAAGATTGATTAAATCATAGCCTATATAAGGAAAATTGGGTATTGGTTCAATGGGGAAAAAAGAGTTAATTGTTCTCTCTCTTTTTTCTTTTTATGTGAAGTGAAATCTAATTAGAAAGTATGGATTAGGTAAATAAGGAAATGAACAATATCAAATTTGTTTTTGGAAAGGGATCTTGAGTTAGAACCATAAATCATGCTTTATCCTAATTCTAGAAGCTTATTTACTTCATAATTTAGACAAAAATAGAGTTGTAATGTTGAAAATTTGGGTAGAAAAATGCTAAGACGTGTGATATTTTAGTTGGTAAATTAATGCCTCAAATTATGTTATTTACTACAAAATTTATTGGTTATTGCCTTTATAGAATTTGACATTAGATAGTTTAAATTTCTTTTTTTATTGGTACAACATATAATTATTATTTTTCAAAGTGCATATTAAATAAATTAATAAACATATGTGATAACTCATAAATTACATATTTTAAACAAATTAAAATTAAATTCATAAGTAAATGACATATTTGAATTAATTAATATTAATATATTTTGATTTTGGACTAACCACATTTTACAAATATCTTAAGTGAGTCACAATTTATTCAACTCAAACCTACAAACCTAGTAGTAGAAGTGGGATGTACTTGAGAGGTCTCTTACCACTAATTAATTGGTCCAACACTGAAGGATTAGATAGTGTAAATTTGTTGCATTTTAACAGGATGCATACATCCCAATGTACTTTTTAATGTAATTCTTTATGGTAAAAGTTTAGCTTTGGATACTCAATATTGACTTTAGGAGTCCTTTTATGTAATGAAAAGGGCTTGCATGTTCTTTAGTGTGCGAAGCAAGATGTCACATTTTTAGGGTTTATATCATATTGTATATTTAACAATTTTTTTGTGTATAAAAATGAGCATTCACATGGAATTTCTTGAATGCCATCTTCCACGATCTCCAATGCATCCAATATCCAATTAAAAAAAAGCAATCAAATGATGAATTTATATGTAAAAAGGAAAAATAATAAAAATAAAATCTGTTGATAACATTTAATAAACATCAATCATAACCAGATAAAATATCAAGACAAAAGCCAAGGTAGTTATTTACATGGGAGAGTTGGATCTTTCTGTGGTGACCTGCAGTTGTGTCTGTTGAAGCAGTTGCATCAGAAGCCAAATTGCATTAAATAATAATAATGATAATAATTGTGACAGCATACTTCAACTTTTGATCTCACGCTACACAAAAAATAAATACAGAATCAACCAAACAAAAGAAAACCAGCTTTTAATTAGAAGAAATGGTTATTATCCTTTGACTCAAAAGCTTTATTAGCAAAAAAAAAGGGAATAAATTGAATAATTGGTTACAACTTATGTTTGTGTGTATATATATAAAAGAAATCAGTAGATATTAAGAAATAAAATTAGACCATAATTTTGAAATTTTAAATTGTGAATCACAAATGGTTAAAATTAATTGCAATACGGAAAACAAGAAGAAGCTAAAGGTGTAAAGAAAAAGATCGTTTATGATTTTAGCTACGTTTTTGTTTTGTCCTCAAAATGTCGCCAAATCTTCGCAGTTAAAAATTTTAGGCGATGTTTTCGGAAATCATCACTAATAGTTTAATGATCCGAACTATAGTTATAATAGTATGATTTAATTAAAAATGTTAACATAAGTTCTTTATTTTTTAAGGTCTAGTGCCATTATTACTAAGACCAGAAAAGGAAAAAGTTAGGTATAATGAGAGATGCATATATCTTCCAAAAAAAGCCGAAGATTTAATGGTTACATATTTCTATTTAAGAATGGATTGATTTGCATATTGACATATCATAGTTTTTTTTTTCTTTTTGAAATTGTAATAAGATGTCTTACCATTCACTGAGTCTATATTAATACATAGTCACATAATAACTGGATCTACCAGTAAGCTATGATTTTGTAGTGGGTAAAACAAGAGAGTGAGATTGCAAGTGAATAAAGAATTGAGAGGTACTATTAGATTAATCCTAGAACTTATCATCCATGCATTAAAGAAAGGAAAATTTATATAAAAAAAAGGTTGGTGGGTTATACTTAGTTTTGATTCTTGAAGCTGTTGCACCAGCAACCGACGTACCATAACTTCAATGATTTATATATATATCATATTCCAAAAGGGAATTAAAAACTGTACAAGATCAGTACTTTGATTTTCTTTAAATCTCACCTCTAGCATCTCACTCAAAGAGCATCCAAGCGCACACAGAAGACAGACACGAAGAGTCTTATCTTTGTCAACTTCCATGGATGTGAAGAAGTCTAACAAGATCACTGACATTGTTAGGCTTCAACAGGTCCTCAAGAAGTGGAAGAAGCTAGCAAACACTCCAAAGAGCAGCAATAAAAATACTACTACTGCTACTTCCACAACATCAACCACCAACTCTAGCAACAGTAACAACAGTGGAAGTAAGGGGATGAAGTTTATAAAGAGAACACTTTCTCTGACAGATGTTTCTTCAGCGTCGTTATCATCATCATCATCATTTTGTGGTAATGAAGTTGTCCCAAAAGGGTCTCTTGCTGTTTGTGTTGGGAAAGAGTTGAAGAGATATGTTATCCCAACAGAGTACCTGAGACACCAAGCTTTTGGATTTCTGTTGAGAGAGGCTGAAGAGGAGTTTGGGTTCGAACAAGAGGGAGTGCTCAAGATCCCATGTGAAGTCTCTGTGTTTGAGAAGATCTTGAAAGTTGTTGAGCTGAAGAGAGATGCTAATGCTTGCGTCTTGAATGAGTTAGGGTTTAACAACGAGAAGGAGATGATCGGTTGTTACTCACCGGATTGTGAGCTTACACCTTCTCATCATCCTCAAATGTGTAGATGATGATGAGCAACATTTAGGGCTTTGATCTCCTTTCATCTTTTCTCTTTAATTTTCCCTTTAGAGGAGGATTTTATATAGTTTTTGAATAAGGTAGATTATATTTTCTCAAGGGAATAATTTTTGCTAGTTAGTCATGATCTAATATATGATCATTCCAAAATGTTTGTACTTATCTATTTCAAGTAATTAACTTAGTACAAAGATTCTGGTCGCATTCAAATTACTCTTTGTAAATCTATATATTCTTACTAATTAACAAAACTATGTTGGATTAGTCAAGAGAACCCAATTTTGATTGTTAAATTGTTCTTCCAAGTATTTCTCAAGCATATCAATGCTTAGAGTACTCCTATTCAATTCTTAATAAACATAATTACTTATAATGCATGTTATTATCATTGTACACAAATTGATATCTGATGGATGCATTAAATTTATCGATCATTAATACTCAGTTGAAATCTTGTTGTGCGGGATTTGAGAAGATTTGATAATATGCAATTTTATCCTTACCTAATAAAAAGGTTGTTTTAGGAATAAAATTTATTATTAAATAGTTATAAAATGATAAAAATTAAAAGCACCTTATAATTTTTATTTTTAAAAATTGAATCTAAGTATGTATAAGGAAAAAGGTGTTAATTTGTACAAATTATGATTTTGATGAATCAATTTTTTTTTTCAAATTTCATTTCCCTTAATAGAAAAGATTTGTCATTGGTTGCAAATCATTTATAGCTAATGACAGAAACATGAGTAGTTCCATCAATTGAATAAAGAGAGGTAGAGAACACAAGGCCAAGCATATTCCATTCAAGCTAATAATAACTTATAGTGTAGGTAACATCTATTGACCACATAGAGCTAGTGCAAGTTGGTGTCAATTATTATGCAATTTCCTTTAGTTTTTGTGCACTTTGTTTAGTGCAAATTTTCTACTCCATGTGCTCATGAGTAAGAACCAATACTCTCCAAAAGTGTTTAGCAACTCATAAGTGCCATTAGCTCATTTTGTGACCGAAACACCACAAACCCCTTTGTGCTCCAATATTGTATTATTAACTAAAGATGCTTTAACTTTGCCCTTTTAGCCTTTTTTTTTAGGTTTTGTCTATTTCTTTTGTCTTAGAGTGGGCACGATTAGGAACAATAAGAATAGTTCAGTCTGACCTAATTTAGTACAATCCATTTTGAAATTAAAAGGGTTTAGTTTAAGTTGATTGAATTTTAAACTAAGTTTGACGCTTTCTTAATTTTAGATTTCAAGATAGGCTTAAAATTAGGTTATGCAGATTGATTCGATTAAAACAATAAAATTTTTAAGTGAAATGATATCTTTTTAATTTTTAAAAATTAAAAAAATCAAACTTGAATTTAAGCTTTGAAGCCTTGAAATTGAGTCTAACTTACCTATTACCAACTCTAGACACATGAGGATTTAGACAAACTTTTGAGGTCGATTCAGCTTTAGCTAGGAAACATATTTGAGTTTTTCATTTACAATTTTTAATTTATTCTCTGATTTTCACTTTTATAGAAAATTTAAGGAAAGGAAAACTATGTTTTTGCTTTTTAAGAAACCTTACTTCAATATTTCAGTATTGATGGAACACCCTCTTAGGTTGCATGGAGGATTATTCTCTTTTTAATTATGTTTTTCGAGGACTGGTAAGCCCATGGATGCTTAAACAAATAAATAGACACAGAGAATATATATATTCCCCTCCGTTGTTGGAAATAAAAATAAACAAAAGAGGGACGTGAAGTGTACATTATAGTGAAGAGGACATGAAGCATCTAACTCCTGAAAAAAAAAACACACAATAGTATAATACATTGATAATCAATCATTTTTTAATTAAATATAAATCTCCAATACTTCAAAATTTTAGCTCGATGTTGTAAAAATTAAAGTCAACATATTCCGTGCACAAGACTCCCCTCTTTGCGAGAATTAGAAGAGGGTCATCAATGTATGCAGTCTTTCCTTTGTAATTTTTACAAAAAAAAACTGTTTCATTATTCAAATATGTGACCTTATGGTTACAAAGGAATAACTTTTACTCCAAGGTACTTTCTCTAGAGATTATTAAAACTATATATAAATATAAGCTTTCGACTTCATTAAGAATGAACAGGACAATCAAACATAAAAAACTTATTTATAATGTATATTTTATCTCTTCATTAAATATAAATGTCATATTCTTAATAGTTGGTTTAACCAATGTTTTTAAAAAAGTATCGAAAGTTAAACTAGTAAAATAAAAAGTTTTTAAGGTCACTATCATAAAACTGACTAAAGTTGAATAAAATTAAAGAATTTAAAATATGATTAAAAGAGATTGTATTTACTCATCAAAGAATTTGAAATTTAATTTAAAAATCGATTGTTAAATAAAAACTAACTAATTTATTTTAGGATATAAGAATGTATTAATTTATAAAAATTGACCGATTAATTAAAAATTGACATATTTTTAACAATAAGAGTTATTAAAATAAATCGAATAAAAAATTTAAAAACTGAACTGAAAAGTTAACGATTGAATCAGTCGGATTGGTTGAATTTTTTAATCATTGTGTTTAACGAAATAAATTGATAAACCAAGTAGCTAAAATTTCTTTGGAAAATATATGAAAACCTCATCAATTAATTATTATTCTTTTCTTTCTTATCATTGTTAAGAAATGAGCATCTATCAATTAGCTAGTTATCATTTCTACATAAATATATTCCCCTTTTGCTAATGCACCAATCATTTTTATATATTATTTACTAAATATAACTAAGAAAAAAATTCTTTCTTGTCATGAAGGTTGAGAGTACATTCTCAACAATGCAATGTGTTTCACCAATTTAAACCAGAATCTAAAGCTTTTTTTCAGTTCTGTATAAAAACTATAACCAAATTTAGACAAAAGGGAAGGAACCAAAATGTTGAACTGATTGACAGAATCTCAATGAGCATACTATCAGATTTGTCAGTAACCAGGCTATGAGTACACACATCCAAAAGAAACTGTAGCTACTTGGTTGGTTAGAATCATCTGTTAACTGTCATCACTTATTATGGTCCAGAAATGAACAATTCAGTATCAGTAACAATCAGGCGACCTTGATGTATATAAAATACCTATTCCTATATCTGCAAAACATCTAATGACTCCAGGATGGCTGGTGCTGCCTAGCCGAGTTAAATTCCGGTAGATATTAACAACTCTTCACAGAAAAACAGGTGCCATTACGAGTGTTATCGTCGCCAACATTTTTATCAGGACATGAAGTGAAGGTCCAGCTGTGTCCTTGAAAGGGTCTCCAACGCTGCAAATACAAAAAATCACAGTTATTTGGAGTATGGTAAAACCATAAAGCATGAAACTTTTCATAATTTATATTTCCAAGCTTGAATAGCTGGCCAATTATATCAGTGATATATATAACCTTTGAAGTCCTAAATGTCTCTATAAAACTCTCATTTCTAACTGAAACAAGCATAGGATATGGCTCGAAAACTCACGTATCCCCAGTAACTGCTGCTTTATGACAGTCGCTCCCTTTGCCTCCAAGAGCGCCTGTTTCGATATACTTCTTTGCATTATCCCATGCACCACCTGCTGTGTTTAGGAAAAGGGCCATGAGAATGCCAGTAACTGTGGCAAACATCAACATGGCAGCCACCGCTTTCGCTCCAAGTAGAGGATTCCTTGTATAGTAACCCCAGATTCGCAACAGAAAACCTGCAATGAAACATTTAAAGTAAAATTTCCATAACCACAGTTTAATATAGTTTATGACTGCTATCTACTACTTGCAGGTTTTTTTTTCTGTAAAAAATTTGAACAGCATAATTAAACTAGCGACAAAACAGTAATCCACAATCACTGACAAAAAAACCATAAAAAACATTAAGCAAGATATAATCAACATACCAAGAACTATAGGTGATATAATAGCCAAAGCACCGGGTTTTATCATCTCTCTCAAAGATGCCGACGCAACAATTGAAACACAGCGGCCATAGTCCGGTTTTTCCTTGTACTCCTGTTGTGTTATATTACAGGACATAGCAATTCTCACTTTCGTGGATTAACTATAACCAAAAGCAAAATATAAAACTAAAATTTGATGTGAGAAAATATACTTACCATGATACCTGGTCTCTCTAAGAATTGTCTTCTTACTTCTTTAACAACTTCCTGAGCAGTCCGTCCCACTGCTGAGCAGGCCCATCCACTAAATACAAAAATTAGCATTGAACCTAACAGTCCACTAATAAAAACTTCTGGAATGGCAATATCAACCTGAAAAGCCATAATTACAGAGGTAAGGAAACAGGAAACAGGAAACAGTAAAGCACTATGACAGAAAGGAGATATAACAGTAAGGAAAACTTCCATGAATTGAAGAAGACAAAATCTTAAAGAGTTAGCTAACCCGATCAAAAGGTTCATGAGCAAATGTAGCAACTTCGTCCATATATGCTTTAAATAGAAGGAAAGATGCAAGAGCTGCAGAACCAATGGCAAATCCTTTCGTAGTAGCTTTTGTGGTGTTCCCAACCGCGTCAAGAACGTCTGTGATCTCCCGCACACTTTCTGGCTATACAATGAAAATAAGGGAGGAAAATATCATTTTACTGAACGACCCAAATTTCCATTAAAAGAAATGGCGAGCAACAATTACCTGCTGACTCATCTCCACTATTCCGCCAGCATTGTCAGCTATTGGTCCAAACATATCCATGGTAAGGATGTAGGCAGCAGTGCTGAGCATTCCCATTGTAGCCACAGCCGTACCAAATAACCCACCAGTTGGACTTCCAGATTCATCCACCAGCCCTGACGTGTGACCCAGCCAAAATGCTGAAATAATAGATATGCTTATGACAAGAACAGGAAGACCTGTTGCTTCTAACCCCAAACTAACTCCTGCAATAATGTTAGTCCCATGACCTGTTGAACTGGCAAAAGCTAATGTCCGCACAGGGTTATGCTTGTAGTCAGTGTAGTACTTTGTGATCCAGACAAAAGCATATGCTGTGATGATGCCAATCAATCCACACAAGGCAAAATTAAACCAAGCTGATGGTGCTTGTTCTGTGTAGAGCAGCCAACGAGTTGACTGCAGAGACAACATTCAACAGCACATATAACTATATGATGGAAATGAGAAAAGGGCAAGCATCCAGTGCTTCATCAAGTTCATACACAAAAGCCCAGCATTACAGGCAAACATTCCCTAAGAACAAAAATGAAAGGATTTGAATCAGCAGATGTATTACCGCACAAAACGTGATGACAGCCAAAACTATTGAAACGGAATATCCTTTCTGAAGAATTGCCATAGGATCCTCTACGGGAGATTTCACACTTGCATCACGAGTGCCCCTTATTGATAGAATTCCAACAGAAGATACAACCAAATCAAAAGAGTGAACAACAAGTGGAAACAAGATAAAGCCAGATGGATCTGCAAGAAAAACTAACATTTTTCAGAACAATAGTACTTTTAGTTCATAATGTCTTCAATGATTAACAAATTGCAGAAACAAGTCACAACACAAAAGGGGACAGCCGTGTAATGTACATCTAGCTGAATATAAAGACTCAAGAAACCCCTGCTAAGCGAATCTTATTATGAAAATCCTTCATAGTAGAGTATCATAACAGTAATACACCAATGTTGTCTTCTTTTATAAATACCACCCAAGAAAAAGTTCAGTCAAAATGAAAGGAGTATAAGTGCTCTTACCTTCAATTTTGCATCGCTGAGCCATTGTCCCTCCTAGTATCATGGCACTTACTATTTCAGCTGCAATACTTTCGAAAAGATCAGCCCCTCGAGCAGCACAATCACCAACATTATCTCCAACCTTTTATGAAACAATTTATCAATTCCCCTATCAACTAACAATCTCCGCACAATAACCAAAGGGTTATAGAGAAGGATAAAACAGAGAAAAAGAATTGGTACATGGGAGAAAAACAGTCGGATTCTTTTTCAGAGTGTGGACAGGTCAACTGTGTGAAATTATCCTCAGATAATTCAAAGTGGCAGATTCATTATCCTATATATGGACCTTCTTTTGCAAGTTGATATAGCAGCCATTTGACAAGATCACATAGCTTATTTCTACTTAAAAACTCGATATTTGTTCTATTCAATTTTCAGAAATAAATATTCGAATTACATAAGACAGATAACATAGCTGTTATAACATCAGATAAATAGACAATACAAGAGGGATAAATTACCAAGTCTGCAATCACAGCAGGATTCCTAGGATCATCTTCAGGTATTCCCTGCTCTACTTTTCCAACAAGATCAGCACCCACATCAGCTGCTTTTGTATATATTCCACCACCCAATTGAGCAAAAAGGGCAACAAAGGAAGCTCCAAATCCATATCCAACAAGTAGAAGAGGCACTAGAAAAGAAGATCAACAAAAATCGACCAGTATAAGGTTAATTGTACAACAGAGTTGTTAAGAATCGTACAAATATATACTCTTCCATATTGAAAGTACATCCTAATTCTGGAATAGAAGCAATATCTAATATCATAGTCTGAAAAGCATGTTCTACCAAAAACAATATTTTGTTTTTACAACTTAAAGGTACCATCAATCTTAACAAATAAACATAAGGCAAGCTGGAATTAAAAATTAAAAGTCATCAGCAAATTTTCCCCACAACTACTATAAGATGTATTCCCTTCCAGTCACTAAATAGAGTCAAGTTGGCTATTTATGGCAAATAGGAAATAGGTTGGTACATAAAACAAAGGGAAACTGTAACTCACATTCAGTAACCTTCATTGAACCTGAAGAATCCACTTCCAACCAAACATAAAATGTGGCATAAAGCATAGCTATGCCAATAACAGCCATACCAACAACCACCAAGGCAGAGAAACCACCAGCACGAGCAGCTAGCTGCATGTTACATGTTCTAGTTATGACACAAATCTATGCTCAGAAGAAAGTGAAGTACAGAAGTGACAACCTGCAGTGCCTCCCTAGCTGATCGTCTTGCTGCACTAGATACTCTAACATTTGCACGAACTGAAACCCACATTCCCACATAGCCTGCAACACCTGAACAAAATGCCCCAAAAAGGAATGCAGCAACAGTTATGAAGGCAGATGCTGACCTGCATCAGTGTGGACAAGGCCAAGAATGATATTGAGAAAGCAGAAAGTGGGATAATTACACTTTCATAAAAATCTCTAAACATGCAGTCACCTCCCAAGGCCAGAAGATTCCTGATGTGGAGTTGTGCTGCGGAGCAAATATATACCAAGGATCACCACTGCCAGCAAAAGTGCCATTTTAGCAATTGACCCATATTGGGTTCTGAAGAAGCCTTCAGCTCCATCACGTATTGCATCTGATATCTACAAATGACATAAATACAAGAAAAAAGCCAAATTTGAAAATATCATACCAGGGTTATTTATAATAAGGTAGATAAGCAACCAGTTATAACTCTGAAATTCTATTGGGAAATTTCACTCTAAAATAGATATAGACAGGGTACGTAAGATATACCAGTGCCATTTCAGGAGGTCCCTCATCCTTTGCTAGCACCCACTTTGTAAGATATAATGATAGGAGGAAGCTGATAGTACAAACTGTGAAGACAAACACTATGATTGGAGAGGTTCTCAATCCGATGTAGAAGACTGCTCCAAAAACCAAAAGCAAAAGAACAACTAGAACACGGACATTTATTCTCATTAAAACACGAAAAATCTGCACAAATGTATGAGTCAATTTAGTCTATGCAAGAAGAAGTGGATATATCGGCATGGAGACACAAAGATAGGAATTCCTAAATTGAAAGCAGCTTAGCATGCACGAATCTTAACAATGTTCATTTAACAAAACAAGTGATTAGTGCACTTTGGAAAAATTATATGATTCTTTGAATAGTTTCTTACCCATGGAGTATAAGATTTATTGCGCATACTGGGGAATGTCCTTGGTCTTTCCCAGTAAGGGCCCAAGTTACCGCCCTCAACGTCTTCATCCATCATCATTTTATGGGGGGAGTTCACCCTTCAAGCAACAGGGAAAGGGTTGTACTCACTTCCTTAGGCAAATCGCCCCCAGAAGCAGGTTGCTGAATTTTGACTACTCTGGTCTATCCAATCTAGGGTCTTTCACTTCATACGATATAAGGGACAGCAAACTCTGATCCCGCAAACCTATTTTCTTGTTAATTCAGATACTCACCACTTTGTTAAATAGATAACCTGGCTGCCACCTTGGAACAAATCAGCCCCTAAAAGAATGACTAAACGTGAACAATGATATTTGCAGCTTGCAGCTTATATTGCTCGCATACATCAACTCAATCAAAAAATGACCCGGAGAAGAAAATCACACGCGTAAACTCATTACGTTCTGAAGACTCAAGCTCAACACAAAATAAAAAGTCAAAAAATTTGCATGCCCTGCCAAGTACGAAGCAACCAAGTGTTCCCAACAATATATATACCAGCTCACGATTCTCAATGCATAAGTGCGCCTACGGCAAATCCATAAACCATATGCTTATGCAGCTTTTGCAAGTCCATAGTTTAGCAACCCATTATAGTTTGAAAATTCTTTCCCTATTCCTTTTCATATAAGACCCATGTAACTTAAACATCTTGAAAAATCTTAAAATAGATACACAAACGAAAGAATTATCATCCTTCACGAGATGTTAAAGTTCACACATTTCGAATCATTTGAGTGAAAAGCGAAAAAAAGAAAAGATATTTCCATGATGTCAAGGCATTCTGAAAATGAATCCCACTTCGCACCTCTGATAAAAGACACTAATGAACTAACTTTAGTCGAAGTCAAATCACAGAATTCTCTGCGTTGACTTTATGATTTCTGTTTGTTTATCCAAAGAAAAGAATCTTTTTTCCTGGAAAACCCAACTACCCAAATCTCACTTGCCCACTCCAAACTAAACTAACAAACACTCGAAACGCCAGAAAGATCAAAATTCCTAAAACCAGTAACAAAAAAACATTCTCTTCCTTCCAACAATCTCAAATTCTCTCAGCAACCAAACACACAAAAACATGAAACCATCAACAGCCAAATAAATTAAAACTCTAAAGATCTGTAATTACAAAAGAATTCCCATAAGACCCAAATGCCCATTTCACTAAATCACTCCATCAATACGATCAAAAACTCAACTTGGAAAGAAATTCTTAAAAAGCCCACGTACGAAGAGATCCATTGAAAAGCCACAAGCTTTTAGAAATTTAAAAAAAAATAGAGAAAAGAAAAGAAAAGAAAGACACGCACCGGTCAG
>JAOTAZ010000218.1:484199-503049 GCA_025629785.1 Erythroxylum oxycarpum | reverse complement strand
AACATTATAAACTAAATTTAATAAAATTTTTCTAATTTTATTTTTAATAAAAAACTTACAATCCGCAACGTCTGCAACCTTTTTGCGATGTCCTTCAAACGTCGTTAAAACACAAACATTCCCCGACGTTCTATTCAAATGTCACCAAATCTACCGTTCTTCCCTGACGTCTGTCTGAACGTCGCAGAATAGGCAAGCTTTCTGCGACGTCTTGGGTCAGACGTCGCAGAAACCTATTACCTACCCCATAATCTACGACGTCTATTGTGACGTTTTAATGGACATCGTAGAAGGGTTTCTGCGACGTCTTGTTTGGATTCTACGACGTCTAAAAGATGTCGCCAAATGTACCTTTTTGTTGTAGTGATTATTATTAGAGTAATCATATTGTCCACACTTCGTGTAAAACGTTTGCTCGAATATGGAATCAATCTTTTCTACTTTTTATCATTTACTCCTTTTCCTTTAACTGGGAAACTTGGAAAGGTCGAGGTTGTCTCCGAAATCCTCATACGTACTGTCATTGTCTTGCGAGTTAAGACCTCTCTCAGAACTATCCGATATATAACAGTACAGTGCCATCGATGGTGAAACAGTTGAAAGGATCAGATTAGTGTGGACAAAGAAGTATTAGATTCAGGAAAAAAAGAAGAAGTGGAAGACCTTGGAATCTTTGCATGCAATTATCAAAATTGTCGGGAGTCTTTGCTTGGCAAACAAGTAAAGGTAATTCTTGTGTCTGATTGAAGAGTGTTGGAGATGGGTCCCTCTCATATGGAGGGACTCATTTCAATTAGGTAGGCATTTTCGGCGCCTACCACAATATGCAGTATTTGTTAATTTCAACAAATGCGGTAGTTGTTGAAAAGAAGGAAACAAAGACAACTGCAAAGCAGTTGTCTTCAGGCGGCAGAGTGCCTATATAAGGCACTCCCTCTTTCAACATAAAACACAATACAGAAAGAAAAATGAGAGAAAACCTGAGTAATTCAAATGCTCTGAAGTTAGGAAATTTATTCCTAAAGAGTTGGTGAGTGACAAAATAGTGAGGTTAGTATTTTTAGGTTGGGAAACACTTTGTGAGCTACTATTTTGAATTTATCTCTGTATACCTACTATTTGTAATAGTAGAAGAAATATTCTGAGTTTTGTCCGTGGACGTAACCCAAAGTTAAAGGTGAATCACGTTAAATATTTTGTGTCCATTTTGCTCCTTTTATTTTTCCTTTTCACAAAATACACCCACTGTGCCCAACAAGTGATATCAGAGCTGTGTTTTCATTAGAGATATTTTTTGAAAAGAAGCACATCACCGGGGAGAGAAAATTTCAACGAATTTTTTGGCATGATCCGTTCGAAAAGTTGACGTAAAACGACAAAAGTGATGAATAGTGCTTGTGCAGCAATGTAACTAGGTCCCACAGTACTATTTACGTACTATTCATAAGTTACTATTTATAGGGTCTCGCGACACTATTTGAGTGGGGTCCAACAATACTATTCACGTGGTACTATTCACTGGATCCTGCAGTACTATTCTAGTGGGGTTCGACGACACTATTCCGATCCCGTGGTGAAAATTTAGAAGGTATCTTTTCTGCCAAATTTTGACGTCCTGGTTCCATATTTGAGGTCGGTTTTCTCAAATTTGGCTTAATTTGACAAATGGAGGTGAAGACGAGGAAAATGATTAATCTGAACAGTATGAACTACCGTATATGGTGAACCAAGATGAAGGATCTCTTGATGATTACAAAGATGCATTTGCCGGTATTTCGACAACTAAATTGGAGGAGATGTCCAACGAAGAATGGGAGTTTGAGCATGAACGAGCGTGTGGTTATATTCAACAGTTTGTCGATGATAATGTGTACAATCACATTTGTAACGAGACTCATGCAAGAACGCTGTGGAATAAGCTGGAGCAGTTATATGCTTCAAAGACCGGCAACAACAAATTATTTTATCTGACACAATTAATGCAGGTAAAATACCAGGAGGGTACTTCTGTAGCTGATCATTTAAACAATATGGAAGGGATGGTTGATCAGTTATCAAAGATGGGCATAAAGTTTGACGACGAGGTGATTGCTCTAATGGTGCTAGCTTCATTACCAGAGTCTTGGGAGACTTTGAAGGTGTCTTTGACAAATACTGCACCAAATGGCGTATTAAATATGGAGTCTGTGAAAAGCAGTATACTAAATGAAGAGATGAGACGTAAATCACAGTCTGCAGCCTCCTCATCACATTCAGATGTTCTGCTTACAGAAAATAGAGGAAGGAGTCAATCCAGAGGTCCAAAATCCAGAGACAAGAGCAGAGGAAAGTCAAACAACTATGCAAATGTGAAATGCCATTACTGCAAAAAGAAGGGCCACATCATGAAATTTTGCCGAAAGTTGAAGAAGGAAAAAGGCAAAGATGTGAAGAAAGAAGAAAGCAGTGTTGATGAACAAGGTAACATTGTTGATGTGTTTAACCTTGTTAATGATACAGAGATAGTCAGCCTGGTGTCGCAAGAAACAAGTTGGATAGTTGACAGTGGAGCTACTGTTCATGTTATATCTCATAGACAATTTTTCTCATCATACATACCTGGGAATTATGGCGTTGTTAGGATGGCAAATGAAAATTTGTCAAATGTTGTTGGCAAAGGAGATGTTTCTTTAGTGACAACGAATGGTTCAAGACTGTTGCTAAAAGATGTCAGGTATATTCCTGATATGCGTTTGAACTTGATTTCTGTAAACAGGCTAAATGACGAAGGTTTCTGAAATACTTTTGGAAACGGAAAATAGAAGCTTACTAAGGGCTCGTTAATAGTGGCCAGAGATCAGAAGCACTCAAGACTGGATATGATGCAGGCAAAGCTCTCCAGTGATATTGTCAATACAGTGGAGAATGATAATACAGTTGATTTGTGGCATAAAAAACTAGGCCACATTGGTGAGAAAGGGATAACTCAACTTGTAAAAAGGAATATGTTGTTTGGTCTAAACCAGATACAACAGAAGAAATGTGCAGATTGTCTAGCAGGGAAACAAAACAGGGTTTCTTTCCAGAGTTTTCCTCCATCTAGAATGAATAATGTTCTAGATCTAATTCACTAAGATTTGTGCAAACCATTGCCAAAGTCACTAGGTAATGCACAGTACTTTGTGACTTTTATTGATGATCATTCCAGAAAAACGTGGGCTTATACTCTGAAGACTAAAGATCAAACGCTAGATGTATTAAAACAATTTCACGCCTCAGTTGAGAGACAAACTGGGAAGAAGCTGAAGTGCATTCGGACAGACAATGGCGAAGAGTACATCAGATTATTTGATGTTTACTGTAAAGAGCATGGTATTCGACATCAAATGACTCCACCAAAAACACCGTAATGGAATGGCGTAGTTGAGAGGATGAACAGGACTTTGATGGAAAGAGTTAGATGTCTACTTTCACATTCGAAGTTGCCTAAAGCATTTTGGGGTGAAGCTTTACTTGCAACTGTGTATGCATTAAATCATTCACCTTGTGTTCCTCTCCAGTATGAAGTTACAGAAAAGGTCTGATCAGGAAAAGATGTTTCCCATGATCATTTGCAGGTCTTTGGTTGCAAGGCGTTTGTCCACATTCCTAAAGATGAAAGGAAAAAGCTTGATGTAAAGACACGACAGTGTGTATTCATTGGCTATGGTCAAGATCAATTTGGCTATAGGTTTTATGATTCAGTGCAGAAAAGACTTATCAGGAGTCATGATGCTATGTTTGTTGAAAATCAAACTATTGAAGATATCAACAAGGCGGAGAAGGAAGTTCCAAGCTTCGATGATGACTTAATAAGCGTCCGATTGAATCCTCCAACAGTGGTGCCTAGACAAGTTGGAGATGAAGTGTAGAATGATTAGCTAGAAGTTGATGATGCAGATGCCCCCAATGAAGTTGAACCAGAGGATGATGATGGTGTTCACATTCAACCACCAGCACCTGAAGATTCTCCGGTCCCATTACGAAGATCTAGTAGAAATAGACAACCATCTACTAGATATCCAGTTGATCAGTATGTAATACTGATTGACGGGGGAGAACCAAAAAGCTTTGATGAAGCCATGAATGATGAACACAAGAAGAAATGGAAAGAAGCCATACAAGACGAAATGAAATCCTTGCATGAGAATAAAACATTTGAGCTGGTGAAGTTGCCAGAAGGCAAAAGACATTGAAGAATAAATGGGTGTTTAGAATCAAACATGAAGAACACAACGACCATCCTCGATTTAACGCAAGATTAGTGGTCAAAGGATTCAGTCAAAAGAAGGGTATTGACTTTAACGAGATATTTTCACCGGTGGTGAAAATGACATCCATACATACAGTGCTAGGGCTAGCTGCAAGTTTTAATCTGAAGGTTGAACAAATGGATGTCAAAACTGCCTTCCTACATGGGGATTTGGAAGAAGAGATATATATGGAGCAACCAGAGGGTTTCTTGAAAAAGGGAAAAGAAGACTATGTTTGTAGACTAAAGAAGAGTCTATATGGTCTAAAACAGGCACCAAGACAGTGGTATAAGAAGTTCAAGTCTGTTATGGGGGAGCAAGGCTACAAGAAGACTACTTTAGATCACTGTGTATTTGTGAAGAAATTCTCTGATGATGATTTCATTATTTTATTGCTCTATGTGAATGATATGTTGATTATTGGTAAGAATGTTTCTAGAATTAAGAATCTAAAGAAACAGCTGGATAAGTCTTTTGCCATAAAAGACTTGGGATCAACAAAGTAGATTCTTAGCATGCAGATTATTAGAGATAGAAGTGCCAAGAAACTATGGTTGTCACAAGAGAAGTACATTGATAAAGTACTTCAGATATTCAAAATGGACAAGGCTAAAGCAGTTAGTTGTCCTCTTGCTAATCACTTTAAATTAAGTTCTAAAGAGTGCCCTTATACAGATGAAGAGAAGGAAGAAATGTCCAGAGTTCCATATGCTTCAGCAGTTGGAAGTTTGATATATACCATGGTTTGTACACGCCCAGATATTGCTCACGCAATTGGAGTTGTGAGTCGTTTCCTTTCAAATCCTGGAAAGGAACATTGGGTTGCAGTGAAGTGAATTCTCAGGTATCTTCGAGAGTAATCCAAAATATGCTTATGTTTTGGAAGAATAGAACCTGTGTTAACTAGTTACACAGATGTAGATATGGCTAGAGATGTTGACTCGAGAAAGTCTACATCTGGTTACTTGATTACTTTTGCAGGGGGAGCTGTGGCATGGCAGTCAAAGTTATAGAAGTGTGTTGCACTTTCTACAACTGAAGCAGAGTTTATTGCAGCAACGGGATCTTGTTAGGAATTGCTATGGATGAAGAAGTTCTTTAATGAACTTGGTATCAAGTAAGAATAGTATCAACTATTTTGTGACAGTCAAAGCGCTATTCACCTTGGTAAGAATGCCTCTTTTCACTCACGATAAAAACACATTGATGTAAGATATCACTGAATCAGAGATGTGATGGAGACGAAACAATTACGGTTAGAAAAAATCCATACTGATGAAAATGGATCAGACATGTTAACCAAGATTCTACCAAAAGGTAAGTTCGAGAACTATCGATCATTAGCAGGCTTGATAGAATCCTTCATGTAATTGGGAGGGGGGGGATTTGTTGACAATGGGTCCCTCTTCACATGGAGGGAAGCCAATATTGAATCCAATATTGCGGCACCGATTTCGGTGCTGCATTAGTTGAAGAAATGTTAGAAGATAGCTACAAGACAGCTGTCTTCATGCTGTGGAGTGCCTATATAAGGCACTCCCCACTTAACAAAACACATAACAGAAAACAGAGAAGAAAACCAAAGCATTGTTTTGCTCTGAAGTTAAGAAATTTATTTCTAAAGGGTTGGTGAGTGACAAAATAGTGACGTTAGTATTTTTAAGTTGGGAAACACCTTGTGAGCCACAATTTGGGTTTTATCCCTGTATATCTACTATTTGTAATAGTGGAAGAAATATTCTGAGTTTTGTCCGTAGACATAGCCCAAAGTTAAGGGTGAATCATGTTCAATATTCTGTGTTCATTTTGCTCATTTTATTTTTTCTTTTCACAAAATGCACCCGCTACGCCCAACATCAAGGATAGGTTTTGTTGCAATGGCTGGTTAACATAACATATCACTTGACTCTAAATCATTGACAGCTCAAATAATTTATCCGGAATACATATTTTCGAGTCCCATTTCCTCTTTATAAATTCAAGTATCTTTGCTTTCTTACAAGTCTAACCCACGTTGAGTTACCAAGAGTGAATTTATCAATGATGCATTGTACATTCCTTACAAGGTTAGAGTGCAAATGTGGGACAAGATCCTTCATGTCACATGAAGAGTGCAAGAAAAGGGAAAGAAAAACTAGGAGCTCTCTCTATGCTTTAGTATCCATTGATATATTTTGGTTCGTCCAAGTCCAATTCAGCCCCAGTGCTCATTGTCACTAGTTTGAAACTTGATTGGACTGGATCCCGTTTCGGCCACATTGAAATGACGTCATTTTAGTATATTATTTTAGTCTTTAGATTTTTAAATTTATAAATCAAAATGAAGTCATTTTTATTAGTTACGGGGGAGGTTGGACCTTTGGAACTGTTGAATCAGTCTCTCAAGTCCGAACTTGACCCAAAGTTTGGTCAAATCCTATTCTGGTCCATTAACTTTAGACCATAGTAAGATGATCAACCTAGTGTCCATCATGGTGGAAGTCAGCAGACTCATCATGATAAGCCGCCATAATCAACCATAAAAGCTCAACTTAATTTTGGTGCGAAACAGGATGGTCCTTTAGTGGGGACAAGAAACAGACAGATGATCCATGGACTCCTGTGCTACTCTTTGCAAGCAACAAGAAGTTAAACAGACAACTGGAGCATTGACTCTAAGTCTCCTTAAAAGGCATAACTCAAATTGTCCAAGGCAAGAAAGGTGATTAATTTAATCGGTGACTACTTCCATAATTTGATTCCTTTCTATTTTAATTAGCGTCTAAACAAAATATCTGTTGTGCCGGCGTCAGGGATCTTGTCAAGGGTCTGCACACGGCGAAATCCTTCAGAAAGGTGGACTCTTTACTGCTGTTCCTGCCTTTCTTTGAACACCCTATTGTTGCGTTTTGTTGATAAGGGTTCGTTAGATGAGAGAACCCTTCGATCTCTTTTGTACACAGAAGTGTGATTAAATTAATGTTCCTCAATATATGGAGGAAGGGATACAGCAGATAGAAAAAAGAGGACTAATCTTATTAGGAATATCCTAAGAAACTCATTTGAATTCTCATTTTCTAAGGAACATCAGCTGAATATCATCTAAATTCCAGCTCTAAAGCCTCATCATCGCACAGACATATACTTAATGTGGTAAAAACGCATTCTTTAGTTTTATAAAAGAATAGGGAATTATCCTATGAACATGAAGTTTCAGGCAATAAAGATAAACCATTGGTTGGAAGTACATAAAAAAAACGGAGTAAAACTAAGCAAGCTTCTGTATGGAACATGCTAGATTAAGTTTCCTTCATATAAAGTAAACAGTTCAGGTTTAATGAAAGTGATGGAACTTCCATGTAGTCATGCTAACAGCAACTCAGTTTAGCTGGCACCCCAAATTCAATGAACTACCAGCATTGGTAAATCCATAGTACAGTTGGATCAGAAGTCTTGCAAAATACTGTTTAAGTTGTCACATAAACCATGCACTTGAAACAGCAATAACTTGAATTTTGAGATTAGCTAACAGTTCATCTTTGTATGTGTTGCGTTCCCTTCTCAGCTTTCTTTTATACCAAACCCTGCACCAATCCACAAGTTGTTTTCAACTGATAAGAAATACATAAGCAAACTGGTAGCGTACATGACTCCATCAACCGAATAGGAACATGCACAGAGAATAAGCACCTAACATTCACATTGATGGTTGGTCTATCTTCCTTGGCCTCCCTCTTCTCCGCTTTCGTATTCCCTCTTGCCTTCACGTTAAAATGTTGTCATCCACTGACACTTTAAAAAAACATGGCACATATATGCATGTTCTCACACATACAGAAATATTATGTGTGAGCAGAAAGTTGAAATACCATGTAGAAATTATTGCATGTGCTCTGCAACTTGTTTCAGAACAAGCTATTGTTAATACTTATCCACTTTAGGTTAAAATTTTCAAGGGAATATTAAGAATCATGTAGAGAAACTGTCTGAAAGCGAATAAAAACAAATTGACTATATTTAATAGGCATTCTCTTTCAATGGTCATCGTAACTTAGGAATCCTAGTAGCCACCTCTCGAGTAAAACAATCACCAAAGCATGAAATGATATGTCAAATAACAAATTGATTATATTCAATATGTATTCTCTTTCAATGCTCATCGTAACTTATAGCCACCTCTCGAGTAAAACAATCACCAAAGCAGGAAATGATATGTCAGATTCTCTGTTTGTTCAATTGAATATGCATATATTTTATCTGCATGTGTGTGCATTAACCTTTTTCATGGACTCCACCAAGGTCAATAACTAGGCTCCTTCATATGATTTTACCAAGCAAAAGGAAAATTAAATATAATGATCCAAATTAACCTCACAAAGTTACTCCAATAAGCAGTTTCATCTCACTAGGGACATACAGCATTTGATGACTTCAGTTGCAAGGGATACTTACATGATTGCTTCCACCAAAGATGGAATTTCATTTGTTCCTTTCCTCTGCGAACTACCAACATTTGGAGAAAGGATGGATGACTCAGTATTTACTCCACAACTCATGATGCCCTTGCTCCTCTGAGTATTGTCGGTTATTATTCGTCTATCTATCTTCACCTCAGTAGCAGCAAACAATGGTTCCTCATTCACATCTCTTGTAACTATTGGCTGACGATACAATTTTCTTTTCTTGATAGGCATGTGCCTCTCAGGCCCTGTAAAGTAATATCCCTGATGTGTAAAATGAGTTGACAAAGAGTTTTCACAGCACTTTGGGCAATAAAGATCAAAAGCAAGTGAAGCCATCTACAGTGGCTAGTGAAGGTTTTTTTAACCTGTCCAGTTCTTGAATGCATAGCTACATACTATTCCAGAGTTTACTGTTGACTAAAAAGATATAAACGAACAACAATCATGTTCTCACTGTACTAGAGCACCTCATTACTTAAAGATGGAAGTTTTCATATTATTTTTCAGAAGGAAAAAGAATTAAAGCATAGGGAGCAAAAGAGTTGTTTCACTATCTTAATGCTCTGCCTTTAAAGCAGTCATCTTCAAGGTAGCTCATGTTGCCGCCCATACTTTTTCAACCCTAAGCAAGTCCATCCTTAGAGGAGTACATACACGCTACTGGTTTAGCCCATATCAGGAAGCATGGCCAAGTTAGTGTCAGGAAATTTTTTACAATCTTAAGTTTAAGAAAACACATCAAGAAGTAATCTAAATGGAAGAAATAAAAGCTATCAATCATCCAATTCCCTAAGTTCAAACTGACCCAACAACTCTAATTCGGGTTTAAGACAACTACAAACCTGAATAGCTAGCTAAAAGTTGATTAGTAACTTTTTTCTACCGACTTACAAAGATTGTCACCCCTATTCTTTTGATATAGGATTTGACGCTCACCTCCCATGTGAGATGTTACAATCTCTCATCCTTGAAACTTTGATGTCTTTACCAAGGCTCAATCTCCAATTCACAATCCATAATTTCCCCACTCTTTCCACTGTAGAACTGGACTAGTTAGTTAGAAGCTGCCTCTTGCTCGGTCCTGCTGTCGACGCAACTCCCCACTATCATCACCCAATATTTGTATTAGTATGAGTTTAAACTGATACTATTTGCAGAGCTCTAAGTCTAGACAGACCCAATAAGAATTTCAATTTGGATTTAAGAGAACCACAGACCCGAAAATAATTAGCCGCGCGTGGTTAGTAGTCTTTTTTTATAGACTTATAAAGACTTTCACCTCTCATCTCCTTTCTAATATGAAGTTTGACACCCACTTACCACATAAAAATCTCACAAGTCATGAGTAGAGGAACCACAACCGGCAGCCTTCAATAATGACATATAATACTTTCATATCAATTTTCAGAAGAGATATTTGAAAACTGAAGAAGTAGCCAGAGGGAATTATAAAATTTTAGTGACAGTATGCAAGTTAGCAACCTATGCAAACCTATCAATAGGGAACTTTAGCCAAGGGATACTGCAACAAAGCAGCAGATCTTGCTCTTTTACTTGTTTGAATAAGGCCCCTTTTAAGTATGGAAAAGTCACTCCCTGGAGTGATCAAATGGGCTCCTGTAATCATTTCAATCATTACTTCTCATGGACTTCTATTTTTCTTTTCAATTAAAATATTTTCAATATGAACATCGAGTCCTGCACTAGTTCAGGTTGTCAAACCATGCACATATCTTTCATTGCGAAGGCAGTTGTACATCAAAAAGAAAATGTTGAACATCACCTGGTAGAGGGGAAAATGCTGGCAATGCAAGCACAGTAGGTGGAAGCGTGAACTCCTGTCCTTGCCTGTCATCTCAAATTTAAAAATTCCTCAATTAATCTAGGTGACTTCAAAGGGCATTTGAAGAATCACCGAAACTTGAGGTACACGGGGAAAAGGGTCATATGGAGAAACAAATTGAGAAAAAAAAATTAAATTCAAGTTAGTAAATAACTACAAATTTTGCCTACTGTTGAGATAATTCAGTACTTAGATTCATTAATGACAGAAGTAGAAGATGCCAAAAGAGTGGAACAAGTTACCATTTTGAAGTCCTAGATATATTTGATTTTCTAACTCCATTGTCCGCTTCTTCAAGATTTTGGAATACCTAAAATGTAAACAGAATTCACAATAAGGAATTTTTTTTAGCATCATAATACAGATTCCCAATTAAAATAACCCCATCGAGCACATTTAACTGATGAAAGTTTGTGATGTGATGAAACATAGAGGAGGCTTTAAAAGTTTGATCAACAATGAATCCCTAAAAGGAGGAAAGAAGGCGAAAATGCTAACCGGAATTGAAGTTTCTTGCATGCCAATCTGTCTGCCATTCTCATGTTCCGATTTGTTCAATGATTTTTCTCCACTTTGAATTTCCATATCCGGATTGTTTTGCAGCTGTGATACTTCTACATCTGAAGTCGACTGTCTTGATGCGCAGCACGACCACACAATTCGACGATTCTTTTGTTGAACATTGAAATTATCCTCATAAGACAGAATACCTTTTGATCGAAAACTAGCAGATCTTGAGATAGCCTCAGGTGGTACATTATGAGGAAAGCACGGTCGGCTGTTTCGAATTCTCATGTTGAGAGTGGGGAGGAGATTATGTGGAATGACGGATGGAAAAGACTGAAACAACAGCAAATGATACAGTGAAGGGCATTGACCCTTTGTCTTGAATCTAGCTGTAAGAACAGGAGTGACAGTTACATTCCGGTCTTCAGGACATCAACTACGTGGAACATTGTTCCATCGTATTCATCACACGTGCATTAGTAAGACATCTCGGTTTCAGTTTTCCAGGTGAATTAAAGAGTCCACTATACTACGTGTAATCACATTCCATAAGTTTTACAAAAACAAATCTTATCTTCACTTCTCAGGACCACAACCTGCTAAATGTGTTGTTATTGCACCTGCCTTTTATGCAGAAATTACTTTCCTTGTATAATTCAATACTTAAATCTGGAAATAGTAAGATGCAAATAGAAGTAGAGGAGAAACATAGTATTAAGAAAATTGCTTCATACATGAGCATATAAATGGTATTAAGAAGTAAACAGTTCTGCTGGAAGTTTTTACAAATTGAACAAGAGAATGACCTAAATGGCTTGAATGAGGTAAAGAATAATGTGCATACCAAATGAAAACTCTGTAATGGATTCAGGTCACATACATTTCGGAGAAAGACTTTTAACCTGAAACAAAATGTTATATTCTGTATTGTAATGCAAAATTCTGAGAACTCCATACCTACATGTCTATTTGACGGTTCAGAACAGTGGCATGCAGCGATGCAGTTGCTTCAGAAGGAAACAGTGTGATATTGCTTCGCATCTCAATAAATCATATGCAACTTGGTATATTTGCAATACACAAGGAACATTGCTAAAGAATATGTTTACTTATGACAATTTGACATCATATATCTGAAATTTAGTCAAATTTTGGCTATATCTACTCTGGTCCTTCTCGTTGTAGATATAACTACCAATATGACGAGAAAAGCACTCGACAATCAAATGAAGCACTTTAAGTGCATAATAGCACTCTTAAATGATTTCATAAAATTTGACTCAATAAAAACAAGGAATCTCCATAGTCAGAATGAAACAGAGATTCTTCTAGAAATCTATCCTTAATACAAAACGGTTATGGGCAACGGTACCTGCAACTGTCTGTAAGTGAGTGTATCAATTAGTTTACTAAAATCAGCTTAAAACTGTGTACATTTCATTCTTCAGTAACAAGGAATATCTCCTATGAGTACATAACGCCAAAAGTTAGTGAACAGAGAATCTGTTGATCTGTATAGATGATTGAACAGTGGTCCATCTTCACTTTTCATTTTGAAATGAAAGAGAAGAGATGAAATAATCACCACTCTTATACTTGCTTCATTACAGCTCTATTGACTTCGAATTCCTTTTTAGTCCCTTTACCATAATCTTCCATCAAAGAAAGGCTTTCAATTCCAGGTGAGAAAAGTTAATCACTACATTTAAATATGAGACGAGGTAGATATCATTACAAGACATTAAACTGAGCATGCCGCAAAAGACCATGTTTAGCATCTTTTCCTGATGATGTTGTACAGGGTCTGAGGAACTGCTAAACCACAATGTGCCTCCATTTTAGAAAATCCACTGTTCCTAAATGTCTCCAGTAGGACGTTGGCTCCCCTAATGCTGCAGCAAACTATTAGAATTTGGATATAACAAAAATAGAAGGTAATAGAATGAACTCAACAACATATACACGAAATGAAACCAAGTGAAATGTACAAAGGTTGAGAGAGCATTTCACTATCAGATTCGACTGTAAAAGCTCTAATTGCTTATTAAAGGTAATAATGACAATAGCAGCAATCTGACTATAAATGTGCAGCCCTGTTTCACTTGCAAGAGAATTCTACCACCTCTAACACTGCTTGTCATCTGAAGTTAGATAAGAAATGGTAAGACACAGACAAAACAAGATTTGGGTATGTCAACAATTTCCATATTCTGCAAGATTTTAATTAAAAGAAGGGTATGTCAACAATTTCCGTATTCTGCAAGATTTTAATTAAAAGAAAATCAGGTAAGCATTGTACAAAAGCCAAATGAAATTACCAGGATAGAATGTGATTGCAACTAACCACACGTAAAAATAGTACAACTAAATCAACAGTTTTCAATCACTCGCCAACAAAAGACAATTTTCTGAAACATACCAAAACTATTTCTACATTTGATCTTACATCAATCCTGCAAATATAGCTTCAGCTTATATCGTCTGAAGCCTAACATCAAGACAAATGATTGCAGAATGTTTAAAAAACTACAGACTTGTACCATATGAAGAAATGGAAAAACAAAACCCACAAAGATAAAAGAAAATTTATATGAAAATCCCATTTGAGAAGGAAAACTGCAAAAATTGGGCAAGAGAAAGTTTCTCTTTCTTTCGGATATCCGTGTGCAGACAAAGTTGAGATCACTTGTTCTAATCGGCGTTTGAAATTTTGGTGATGCCTTGTTTCTACAGCTTTCTTTGGATCATAAACAGCTCCACTTATCTTGCTTAAAGTTGACGAGATGTAGAAGACAGAAGCTACCAATATTCTAAGTTGAAATCTGTCTCTTGAACGGATCTTTATCTCATGGTGGCTACAATGTGGAGAACAAATGAGAAAATGAGCAAGAATTAAGGTAAAAGTGTATTTCTCAGAACTCTATAGCCACTTTTCATGCTGTTCTCTTAGGCAGAACACAGCAGAGATGTTTTCAAGCAGGCCACAAATATCCATTGGACATTATATAACATCGGAAATTGATTATCTACAAATGAAGATTGACCCTTCCAAATACTTGACAAGGCATACAAACGGTTGAAAGCTCAAGGTACATCACTTGAGAACACAAATTACCCGCTAAATCTTTCTGGTGTCTGGTTCATGCAGCTTGTAGCTTTCACTTTTCTGAAGAACAGCTGCCTACATAGCCAAAAACCCAATTTTCAAAACAGAATAGTAACTAGTTCTCAGAGGTACAATTTACATAATAGTCCTCTTTCAATGGAAAATCAAGAGCACCCACAAGTTCAAGAAGAGTGTGCATAAAAAAGGATTAGAGGAAAACCACCCTAAAACATCAAAGATGAGAACTTTAGAATGAGAAAGAAGAAAAGGTTAGTAAAGTTTCGATCTTTCAAACACATTCCAAGCATTTATACTACACCAGAAGATGGAGCAAGAGCTCAATCACGTAGAGATCAGATCATGTGAACCAGAGACCCAAAGGAGGACGAATTTCGAAAGCTTGGGAATCCTGAAACGACATCGATTTGTTCGGCCCACAAGAGATATTTATAATTTTATACACTTATATCTTGATAATTTATATTTATATAATTTATAATTGAAGAAGCATCCTCTCCCCATTAGGTAAAGCTCCCTATTAACAAAACTGCAAATATCGAACCTTCCTAGATCCGAAACTTCAATTGAACTTTTTGAAAAAAATTTGGAGCAAGACTATACGTCATAAAATCCGAATCTGACGCGAACCATCATTTTATCACCCTTTGTTCCCTATGATATCAATCACTGATAATCAACGAGAGCGAGAATCTTAATGAGATGAATTTCTCTAAAAAGCAGCAAAACTCTACCTTTATATTCTACTGTTTTGAACCATGAAGTTCAGACATTACATGAAAACTTGTGTTAAGTTTATGATGCTACAGCAACAATCAAATGTCCCCAAATGCGGGTACAGAAACAAAGGTATACATGCTCATTATTGTATTGCATAATGACGAATCCGATTTAGCTATATATACAAGAAGCTGATTTCTGCAGGTATTTGTAGCTGAAGCAACTCAAGAAGAGCAAGAAAGCATGCAAACGCCTGGCCGATAGGCCCACGCCGGTGGCAGTCGAGCATATTTTTCCATTCCTGGCTGCTCATCGAAAGGCCTCTCCATCAACTTAAGCAGCCGCCTCACTTCTCCAAAGTCACCCATCTCAGCTGCATCAATGGCAGTTTGGCATAAGTAGTTCCGAAGCACATACTTCGGATTTACTGAATCCATCTGGGATTTCCTCTGTTCATCTGACATGTCATTACCACGCAGCTGCAGAAACAGAAAATTATGATACCAGATAATAAATACTAGGCAGAAATATATCAACTCATTTTTCATCCTGTATCATTTCAAAGGTTTTTTCTCTTCCTAGCTTTTCGGTTTTTTAGGTACAAGTTGAAGATTGGTTAGTGGACGTGATTTGGAACAAAAAGGAAATGGTAGGATATCAGAAATAGAAATAATATACAAAAGGATCTTTCTTTGTGCGCTGATATTAGAAAAAACGCGTGTAAAGTATTCCAGAAATCTTCCTTACCTCCTCCACATATGATTGCACCCAAGTCCTCCATGCCTCTTTGCGTTCCTGGCCAATATCCAATAGAACAGCCTTCAGAGTAACTAGCAACTCTTCTGGTGGAATATTTGGATCTGTTTTGATATTTGAAAGTGATCGGAAGAAATTCGTGTAATCAACCTTATCTACCGCCATGTTATTAAGGAGTTTACTTATCAACTGTTTATTATATTTAGGAAGTCCAAGCTTTTTCACCATTATCGCTTGATACTCGTCCATGAATTTGGTTCCATATCTGCAAAATTCAAGAAATATCAGCTTTAGAAAACTGCAACTAACCAAAAAAGCTCTCTCTTAAATGTTAAGGTTACAGTACCTTTCCATCGTATAATTTGCCTCTTTATCATTTATCAACTGGGCTGCTAATAGACTAGATGCAAACTGCGCAATATTCCATAACCCAATATCTGGCTGATTCGCGAAACAATATCGTCTACCAGGAAGATCAGTAGTATTTGGAGTATAACTTGGATCAAAAGCGTCTAAAAACCCAAAAGGACCATAGTCGATGGTGAGACCTAATACACTCATGTTGTCAGTGTTCAGCACACCATGGGTAAAACCAACACCCTGCCAACGTGCAACCAAGGAAGCAGTGCGTTCAGCAACCTCTACTGTCCAAGCTGAAACATCAAGCAAATAGAGTTGGGAAATAATTGGTTTCTGCCACAGCCTAATATAAAATGCTGAGCATGAAAAGCCAGACTAAGCAAGTTCAATAAGGTAATAGAGGTGGAAAAGCTGTTGTTAAAACAGTGGCCTGCTATGGAAATCGAGGAGCTGGATTGTGCACTTAATATACTCCTCCCTGGAATGCAGTATACCAATCATTTAATTAACATTCTGGAAGATTGTGACATACACTACTTAGACTCTTCAATATAGGACACAGATGCTACTGATGCAAAAATTCTTGCTTTATTCAGCTTACAAGGCAGTATGCACTACTGTAGATACTTTTAATTTAAGCTACTGCTGGATTCTCTTCATTCTTAAAGTAATTTTGATTCTTACCAGCATATTTGTTCGAGGTTAGATCCACTGCTGAACCATCTTCATCACCTGTACTAAACGATACACTCTCACTTTTAGTCATGTTCTCAATATGAGGAAAATGATGTCTAATGACATAGTCAGCCAGAACGCGAACAATCTCAAAGTCATCTTTCCCTCTAGAAGCATGTATTTGGTATGAACCAAACCGAAGAAATGATTGAGCAACTCTGCAAGCAACTGCTCCAGGTTCTTCTTTTGCGTTGCCACTGCATGAGAGCATATAAAAATTCTTTATCAGCATCACGGGAGAGCATCTCAAAATCAGAACCCAAATTCCTTTGGCCACATTAAGCTGCATGACCATATTTTTCAGCATTTCATTATAGAGTTCCGTTTAACACCAAAGAGGTCAAGTCAAGCACATGACCATATTTTTCAGCATTTCATTATAGAGTTCCGTTTAACACCAAAGAGGTCAAGTCAAGCATAGTGCACTTGTAAAATCCAAAATGGTATTATCATCCATGAAAGAACAGATTATATTCCAACAAAAATGAAAAATAGAATTTAAAAGACATAAATAAAGACCAAAATGAGCGTAAAGACAACTAAGTAACTCTGACATAGTTATAAGTGTTTGCAGCTTCTTTTATCACTACTTTACAATTGCCAACTTACTCATAAAACATGTCTCGAGTGACATATTTCCCTGTTGTAACAAGACAAAGTGCACGAGTTGTTGGAATCCCTAGAAAATGCATTGCTTCACTACAAAGAAACTCTCGGATGCTACTACGTAGGACTGCAAGACCATCTGCAAATCGGCTATATGGGGTTTTCCCAGCACCTTTGAGCTGTAGTTCCCACCTTTCAGACTTTGAATTCAAAACCTCCCCCAGCGTTATTGCCCGACCATCACCCAGTTGGCCGGCCCACATGCCGAATTGATGTCCTCCATAGCACTGAGCATAGGGCAACCTGCAACAGAGAAGATAACAACAGGTAAAAACACTAGAAATAATGAAACACAAAAGGAATGGATAGGTCATCACGTGTATGTGTCACGATCTTAATTCAAGTCAGAAAACTTACCCTCCAACCAAAGGAGAAGCCCCAGAAAAGAAACGGGGAAAATCTGGTCTTTCAAATCTGCAATCCAAATAAAATTACTACTGTTTAGTCTAACAGCAATTGAATTATTATGCTGAAAGAAAAAAAGAACTTAATGAATTTATCTGAAAAATTTATCAGAGTTACTCTGATGAATATCAGCCAGACAAAAACTATCAAGAAGACAATGAAAAATAATTCTACCCTCTATAGAGCTCTTATCATACCATGAGCAAATTCCATTGTGCATCACAATATTACAAAGAAGCAAAATAAAAGCCAAGACTCACTCTTTAGGGTCCAAATCGAGCAACTCAGCAACTGATTCTGACCATGCAACAAGCTGAGGATTCTCTACTTCAGCTGAAGGTGAAACTTCTGTGTAACAAGCATGCAGAACCTGAAAATTACAGGAAAAGTGAACTTGAGAATTCATTTCCACCATAAAAACTCCAACCCTTGGTAAAAGGATCAAGAAAATAAATCAAAACTCATACAAAGAACAGATTTTTGCATTATATAAAAAAGTAGAAACGGAAGAGATAACCGTAAAAGTACCTGACGAGGAAGATTAATGGTTCTAGGATCACCAGGAAGCTCTCGGACAAAGGAATGGTCCCAATTAAGTTCTTCAAGCGTCAATTTTGCCCTAGCATAAGTGGAATCTAAGCTCTGGTTCTTCAAATCGCGCGTCACGGAGTCGACGGACGCTTCCGGCGATGACGATTCCATCTGTGGTTTCAAACGAACGCTACCGTAGGAGGAGGAAAGGTTACTGGAGCTGACGCCGCGTGCGACGGCGAGACGGTGGGGGTAGAATGGGGATTTGGGGGAGGCTGAGGGGTAAAACGGGAATTTAGAAGAAAGGAGAGACGATTTGGGAGAGAAATGGGAAAAGGAAGAGAACATCCTTAAAAGCGTTTAGTGTTTTTAGTGTTTGGGTGTGTTTGGTTACTGATAAAATATTTTCTCACGGTTCAAACTTTTGACAAATTTTCTTTATATATATATATATATAATTAAATAATTTTATTTTATTAATTTTGAAATT